>JAJIBD010027054.1:0-52915 GCA_021461705.1 Cryptotis parvus
CCAAACTGTACTACAAAGCAGCAGTAATTAAAACAGCGTGGTACTGGAATAAAAACAGACCGGTGGACCTATGGAATAGAGTTGAGTATCCTGACACCCACCCTCAAAGACATGATCAGTTAATCTTTGATAAAGGTGCAAAGAGTCCAAACTGGAGTAAGGGAAAGCCTCTTCAACAAGTGGTGCTGGGAAAACTGGACAGCTACATGTAAAGAAATGAATTTGGACCTGTGTCTAACACCTTTCACAAAAATCAGTTCAAAATGGATTAAAGATCTCAATGTCAGACCTGAATCCATAAAGTATGTTGAAGAAAATATAGGAAAAAACCCTCCACGACATCGATGCTAAAAGACATCTTCAAAGGTGAAGCACCATTAACAAAGCAACTAGAAGAAAATATAAATATATGGGACTACATGAAACTGAAGAGCTTCTGCACCTCGAAAGAAACAGTGACCAAGATAGAAAGACAGTCGACGGAATGGGAAAGAATATTCACCCAATACCCATCTGATAAGGGGTTAATATCCAGGATATATCAGGCACTGGTACAGCTATATAAGAAAAAAAACAGCCAACCCCATTAGAAAATGGGGAGAGGAGATGAACAGAAACTTTGACAAGGAAGAAATCCGAATGGCCAAAAGGCATATGAAAAAATGCTCATCATCACTAATCATCAGAGAGATGCAAATCAAAACAACAATGAGATATCACCTCACACCACAGAGAATGGCCCATATCCAAAAGGGTAAAGCAACAAGTGCTGGCGTGGATGTGGGGAAAAGGGGACTCTCATACACTGTTGGTGGGAATGTCGACTTGTACAACCTTTCTGGAAAACAATATGGACATTCCTCCAAAGACTAGAAATTGAGCTCCCCTTTGACCCAGCCATACCGCTCCTGGGAATATACCCTGGAAAGCCAAAAAGCACAGCAGAAACACAATCCGCACTTTTATTTTCTTAGCAGCACTGTTCACAATAGCCAAAACCTGGAAATAACCAGTATGCCAGAGAACTGATGACTGGATAAAGAAACTGTGGTACATCTACACAATGGAATACTATGCAGCTGTCAGAAAAAATGAAGTTATGAAATTTTGCTATAAATGGATGGATATGGAAAGAATCATGTTGAGTGAAATTAGTCAGAAGGAAAGGGAGAGACATAGAATGACTGCATTTATTTGCATGGCATAAATATACTAGGTGATCTTACCAAAAGTGGAAATTACCACAAGCGTGTGGGAGTCAGAGGTTGGTTTAGATAGAGAAGGGAACATGAGTGAATAAATGTCTAAAGTTCTGATGCTAACATAGAACTGAGCATTAAAGACAGACAAAAAAATGCAAATGATGGCCTCTAAGTGTATCGTAGTGCAACCCACAATGTGTGGGAGAAGGAGGAGAGAGAGAGGGAGAGGAGAGGAGATAAAAGAACCTGCCATTTAGGCAGGATGTGGGAGGGGGAGGGAATTGGGGACATGGGTGGTGTCTGGGGGGGCACTGGTGGATGGCGGGGTACTGGAACACTGTGTGACCGAAACCCCCAAGCGTGAACAGCATTGTAATTGTATATCTCACGGTGGTATAATAAAATGTTAAAAAAAAAAAACATGACAAATTGATTAATAAACTTATTTTGTAAAAGGCTCATACAACTCAAGAATTATACTGCATTCTATAAATAGGAACAAATGTGACTTTCATAGCAAAGGAGCTACAAATGACTAAGAATATAGGAAAGAAATTTTCACCCTCAATAGTATATGAAAGAAATATGAATGTTGAGATTGCTTATTATTGCAATCAGTTTAATAGCACTTAAACTTATTTTATGAGGGTGAAAGTAAAATATCTTTAATACTTTCATTGTTGTTATTTTTGTTTGTTTATTTTGAGGCCATACGTGTGGTGTTCAGGCCTTACTTCTGGCACTTTGCTCAAGGATCAATCCCAGTGGGGCTTGTGAAGCCTAGGGGTTGAACCCAAGTCAAATGTGCAGGGCAAGTACCCTCTTTGCTGTACTATTGGCCCGAAGATCAGACTTCCTTCTTAATTTTTTTCTTTTTGTGTCATACCCCATTCTGCTTGGGGCTTACTCCTGGTTCTGTGCTCAGGAATTGCTCCTGGCAGAGCTCAAGGGACCATATGGGATGCCAGGGATCGAATCCTACCCACTGTACGATCACTCTGACGCCTCAGATCAGATTTCTATCAGTGAAGATAATTCTTAACTGAAAATAGGGAGGTTTTCCTTGTAGAAACATGTAATTTCATTAGTTTCTAACCATTAGTCTCAGAGTCTAATGGAAGTTTGAGAACTGAGTCATACAGTACTCAAAATAATAACAGAAAACCAAATCAAGAAAGCTAATGAATATGACAGCATCATTTCATGCTTCTTACTAAATGAAAGTTCTAGAGTATCTTGGATAACTTTTTGAGAGTCATAAGAATCATATATGATTTATTTCTTTGCAGAAAAGTCTTAGGAGGACAATGTAGAGGACAGAGGGGTCATGATCCTAAGATGAACAGACCTTAATGGTGATGTTAAGGTGATGGCTTCTGTGGTGTTAAACTGAGAAAGAAGGTGCTACAAAGCCTATTTTCAAATAATGCAGTCTAGTATAAGATTATTTCCTGGTAAATCATTAAGATGATCAAAACACCTGAATAACAGCACTGCATTTTCGCTAAATTAAGTCTGGAAAATATAGAGGTTCCTAATAAAGAACAGGTATTTCTACCCATGTAATATGCCAGGGTTGTCCACAAGTTCCACATTTGACAGCCTGTTCACTTTCATTTGTCTGCAGAATCCTCACAATATTGTCCTGGAAGGTCAAGCATGTTCTATTAATATTCACATGAACTTTAAAGTAAACCATCCCTGTCTTCAGTGGACATTATGTAGCATTGAAACACATGTGCTTTATTACAGTTATTTAAAAAGGAAAATTTGAGCAAAATAAAATATAACAAAAGCAAAGTTCTTGTCATTAAAAATTCCATTTCAAAAATGAACATATGGAATATAAACAGAAGCCATCAGCTTATATATATATATATAATGTACCTTACCTTGAAATTACTATAATAAATATTTCTATAGATGAAAATATTTGATATACCAAAAATAGTGACAGTAACAATAATGGAATCAATTATGCTATAACATATTAAATCTTAAATATAACATTAAATATGTTCACATAAAATCACCTCAACTAATCACAAGTCATAGTAACTTGTCTCAGAAACACACAGTAAAATTTAAGCTATCCAAAATACCAAAATCCTTTCTTTGAAATAAGTAATTTTTTTTTCTGAAAAAAAGTGAATTGAGGTTTAAGATTTTGGTGAATTGAAGTTTAAGTGTTCATAAATATCTAACAGGTAACTTGCAAAAGACAAATCTGTTGTGAAATAGTACAATGATTAAAAAATACATTAGTTTCATTTTTCTTTTCCTCTTTTAAAGCTGGCCTGAATCAATTTTGAAAAATTCCATCTACAATCTTCCTCTCTTCCCTAAAACCTCCCAAAAGCAAAAACAAAAAAACAATTTTGTTCATATGATATTTCCCTTGAGGTCTTAATCGGTTTAGTCTGTAGGATTTCCTTTTGGGGTGACATTATCAGAAGAAATTACCCTGTACCACTACCTATGGTCAATGAGGTTTGACAGGCTTCCCTTCTCTTTGGTCTGCCTCTGAATGGAGGTTGCAAGCAATTCCCTGAGACAGGAAGGTGTCGTCTAGACTTCACTCTTTGAAGTTTCGTTTACTTCCATCTTCAGGATTAAAATTTTATTTGGGGGTTATCAACCTTACACACTCAGAGCCTGTGGATGCTACTGCTCTAGTTATAAGCATTTACTGTACTACTGTGTACTGGAGGAAAAGTCCGGATAGCTTTGGAATTTGCCTGGAACTCATTCAGTGTCAGCCTTGGTGGCCCCTACCCAGGCTGTGGCTTCAGGCCAGAGACAGGGAGAAGCTGAGAAGAGTGCTTTGCAAATTGCAAAGGTCCAAGGGAGTTGATTATCAGTCATGCAATAGTAAATTTTTTCTGTATTTTGTTTTTTGGAGGAAAAGAGCTTGCATTGCAAACTTGCAATATAACGTCAATAATCAACAATGACAGAGTATGTTATGCTAGCCAATTTTTTCATTAGAAATTTTGCATTGTTTTGGTTTTATTCTTTTATATTTATCTTCATATCATTACAAAGAAATATAGTTAAATTCTTTTGAGACTTGTACTTTTCAGAAGAGTAAAAGTTTGCCACTTTAGTATTTATCCTTTTTTTAGTTTTTTTTAGTTTTTGGGTTACACATGGCAATGCTCAGGGGTTACCCAGGGTCTGCACTCAGAAATTATTCCTGGGCAGTGCTTGGGGACCATATGGGGTCACGGGGATGGAAACCTAGTTGGCTGAATGCTAGGCAAATGCCCTCCACTGTGCTATCGCTTATGGCCCCCTGTTTATCCTTTTCAATAAAAGAATTCATGGCCCGATGAATGGCCCCATTCACGGCCCCATTATGTCAAGTAGACATGGGTATAAGGTATCTGTCTCTATCATGGTGCTTTTCTATTTGCCATGATTATTTTAAAGAAATGGTAACAATATAAATGCTGAAATTCCTTTATTTTTTTGAGCTTTTCAGATTTATTATTTTTTTTCTCAATTTAACAGTGTTGATCTTTATTCTCACTACAGAAAACATGATAATAGTTTGATTTATTTATTTATTTATTTATTTATTTATTTATTTATTTATTTTTTTGCTTTTGGGTCACACCCGGCAATGCTCAGGGGTTTCTCCTGTCTCTGCACTCAGGAATCACTCCTGGCGGTGCTCGGGGACCATATGGGATGCCGGAGATCGACCCGGGCGGCATGGGCCGGCCGCATGCAAGGCAAACGCCTTACCCGCTGGGCTATCGCTCCGGCCCAATAGTTTGATTTAATAGAAGACAATTATCGCTATAATGGCCTAGTGGCCATACTATTATTTATTTTTTAAATATTTTATTATACCACTGTGAGATATACAATTACATAGATGTTTATGTCCGGGTTTGGTCATACATTGCTTCAGCACCAATCCCTCCACCAGTACCCATTTCCCACTACCAATGTCCCCGATTCCCTCCCCTCTCCCCTAGCCTGCCTCGATGGAGAGTTCTTTATCTCTTCTCCCTCTCTCTCTCTCTCTCTCTCTTTCTCTCTCTCTCTCTTCCTTCTCTTACACAGAGTGGATTGCAATACATACATTTAGTGGTTATCATGTGTATCTTTTGCCTGTATTCAATACTCAGTTCTAGGCTGGTATTTATCACTTACAACAATTGTTAGCACACTGTTCCCTTCTCTGTACCTCCCAACCTCCTACTCCCAGATGTTTGTGGTAGATTACATTATTTTTGGAAACATCTTCTGATCCATGTTTTGTCTGACCTTGGATATCGGTATCACTATCTATCTCTCTATCTCTATCTCTATCTCTATCTCTATCTCTATCTCTATCTCTATATCTATATCTTCTTTTCACTTGTCTTCCCATTGTTCATTGATTTGCTCGAGTGGGTGCCAGTAACATCTTCATTCATTGGGAATGAAGTCCATAATTGTTACTGTTTTTGGCATACATATATATGTATCTATATATTTATGTCATGCAAATAAATGCAGTCATTCTATATCTGTCTTTTTTCCTTCTGGCTAATTTCACTCAACATGATCCTCTCCATGTCCATCCATTTATAGGCAAATTTCATAACTTTGTTTTGCCTAACGGCCTCATAGTATTCCATTGTGTAGATGTACAAAGTTTCTTTATCCAGTCATCAATTCTTGGGCACTCTGGTTGTTTCCAGATTTAGGCTATTGTGAATAGTGCTGCTATGAACATAAAAGTAGGGATGGTGTTTCTGCTGCGTGTTTTTGGCTTCCCAGGGTATATTCCCAGGAGTGGTATGGCTGGATCAAATGGGAGTTCAGTTTCTAGTCTTTGGAGGAATGTCCATATTGTTTTCCAAAAGGCTATATTAGTCAACATTCCCACCAACAATGAATGAGAGTCCCCTTTTCCCTGCATCCACACCAGCACTTATTGTTTTTGTTTTTCTGGATATGTGCCAGCCTCTGTGGTGTATGATGATATATCATTGTTGTTTTGGTTTGCATCTCTCTGATGATCAGTGATGATGACCATTTTTTCATATGTCTTGCTGAAATTCCTTTAAACCTAGAAAAATATATAATCGTTTCTAGAGTCAGTATGAGAGATAAGCTTATTTGGGGATGAGGGGCAAGAATGAAGGTTTGCATCCTAAGTTTTGATTCTGTCCTCTTTTGTCAATAAAGTATAGGGTAAACTTTAATTTTACATTTCACTGTTTTCTGCAAGTGAAATGAAACAGGAGGGAAAGAAGAGGAAAACACATCTGTCCTGTCTAGGTTGTGATTTCAAGGAAAGTGTGAAAAATGGTTAATTTGACAAACACTTTCATAAGCAGTCCTTAATGGTTCATCTACCAAAACTTTAGTTCCAGTATTAACTAATAGAGTAGACAATATGATGGAATAGGGATTGTTCACCCCCCCCCCCCCCACAGAGATGCACTAATATATTCAGGAATTTTTTCTAGGTCTCTTATTAGCTTATATTTGAATTGAGTTCAATGATTAAGACTAATAATATTTTGTATCTTTTCCTGTTATAGGGGACTGAAAATAGAAGAGAAGATGCAATGTTTCTGGCCAATTCCAGGGAAAATGCTATTAATTTACAGAATGCTATTAATTTATAAAGGTATTTGCTTTTACAATTTCACTTTGATTCTCTGATCCTAAAAATATCCTTTTAAGTTGACCATCATCAAAACAGGTCTACCAAATTTTTATGTTTATGGGTATGGAAGCAGGCTTATATTAATACATTTTATTAGTTATTGTAAGGAGCAAAATTAAAACTTAGATCTTCTGCTTGCAAGATATTGCAACTGTATCAAAATGTAATTAGGATACTTTGGTGAGATATTTGGTTCCTTGAGATTTGTCAAAAAGCTTAAACTTTTATTAGCATTATTTAAGCTTGAGAATAAATAAAATCTACAATATGCAAGTAAAATATTCATCATCTTAAACATCCACCAAGAAATGATTTTTGACTTATGACTTATTTTCATCTTTCTTCAGAGGGTACCTCCATAGCCCTTTTGAGTCATTTTTGGGCTCCAGATGGCAATATTTTATTTGATAGACTACTTACATTTTCTACTTTTTAATACAACCAATAGGTCGCAGATATTTTCAAAAATACCTGTATTTTAGATGTGATTTTCTATTTTTCAAAGAAAGTTATGTGGCATCTGGGATAAAGTTGAAAGATGAAGTTTGAATAAAAAATCTTGTACTTAGTTTGGGACGCCATTTGTGATTCATATAGGTAATGAGTTTTCACCTTTAGCTCTAGATGAATCTTCTATTTTGGATTTTCTGTCTCCTTTCCTCCCTTCCTCCCTCCCTCCCTCCTTTTTCCTCCCTCCCTCCCTCCCTCCCTTCTTCCTTCCTTCCTTCCTTCCTTCCTTCCTTCCTTCCTTCCTTCCCTTCCTTCCTTCCTTCCTTCCTTCCTTCCTTCCTTCCTTCCTTCCTTCCTTCCTTCCTTCCTTCCTTCCTTCCTTCCTTCCTTCCTTCCTTCCTTCCTTCCTTCCTTCCTTCCTTCCTTCCTTCCTTCCTTCCTTCCTTCCTCTTTCCCCTCACTTTGTTATTAACACTTTTGTAATGACCACGGATTACACCATGTGGCTGTGGTGCTTCTTTGAGATCATCTACTTTATTGTAGTACCAGGAATCCCAACATCTTGAGTGTGCCACTGAAATCACACTCAGCATATTGAGTGGTGTCAGGGTTTGAACCCTTAATCTTATGTCAGCAGGGGAGTGTCTTTGCTGAGATGTCCCAGGTCCTATATATTTTCCTTTTGTTGTTTTTTGGGTCATACCCAGTGGAGCCCAGGATTTAAACCTGACTCTGCACTCAGAAATTGCTCTGGCAGGCTCAGGGCACTATGTAGGGTACAGGGAATTGAACCCAAGTTTGCTGCATGCAAAGGCAAGTGCTCTACCCAGTATACTATATTTCCATACCCCACATCTTTAAAAAATTTAGTTCAAAATATTTGTGTTCCTATTTTCTTTCTTTTCCCTTGTTTTTGTAATGACTGTGGATCACACATGCCTTGGTATGGTGTTCATACATTTAATTGTGTTGCTCACAGAAGGTCACACTCTAGTTCTAGTTCTCATGCACATTCTGGTTGGAGTGCTTGCCAGGGGTCACTGTGGTGGTCACACAAATGCTTGGTAGAAGTTAAATTTCTTGCCCCTGGTGCTGTAATGTGGTGTGTGTGTGTGTGTGTGTGTGTGTGTGTGTGTGTTAGTGCGTGTATGTGTTGCTTGTTGGTAGGTCTAGCTTCTTTATTTGTGAGACTCACATTTACACACCTATCTGCAGTATAGCTGGAAATCACTTGTGGCTCCTGAGATCTGAGCTGCCTGAACTATAATAGTGGCACTGCGGATCAATTTAAGGAGGTCTTATGCTTACAAGACAGTTGTTTTAAGATACTGAGCTCTCTCTCTCTCTCTCTCTCTCTCTCTCTCTCTCTCTCTCTCTCTCTCTCTCTCTCTCTCTCCAGGCCTCATATACATTTCCAAAAACCCACTTATGAACCTAATGAAGTTTAAAGAATTATATTTGAATAGAATATTATATTCTGTTACTGTATGATTAAACATATTTACTTTTTTTTTTTTTTTTTTTGGGTCACACCCGGCAATGCTCAGGGGGTTACTCCTGGCTCTGCACTCAGGTATTACTCGTGGCAGTACTCGGGGGACCGTACGGGATGCCGGGGATCGAACCTGGGCTGGCATGGGCCGGCTGCGGTGGCAAACGCCCTACCCTCTGGGCTATCGCTCCGGCCCCCTAAAATTTAAAGTTGTGAAACAAAACTCTCTCTTTATATATATATATATATATATATATATATATATATATATATATATATATATATCCAAACATTCTCATAGTGACTTTTTCTTTTTGAGGAATTTTTGTTTTTAATGTTCAAAAAATATGCACAATTTGATAATTAAAAACTAGGGAAATAATTTAAAAACTGAGAATTTATCATGATATAGTTTGTTTAAGGATACATTTAATCACTATTATAATTTTTACTGGTCATCACAACAAAATTCCTAATTTTCAAAATTAACAGGATGCTTTTTACCTACAGTATTTTACCACCTAACAGAACCAGAGGATTTCCACAAAAGGATATATCTCACTGCAATTCTGAATCATTCCAATAATTTATTGGGCCTTAAAGTATTCTAAGCCTAAAGGAAACAGTCTGTAAAATGTGCAGCTTCATCTGGTAGTGATTTGTCACTTACCATGTTTTGGGCTTGCAGCCAGGTCAGCTGTTGCCAAAAGCAGGCAGACAGGGGAACAGGGGAATAAAATTATTATCAAGAAAAGACTTGGAAAGGTATTGAATGAAGCACACTGAGACAAGCTCAAACAAAATATAGGTGTAATGGACTCCCAGAAATAATTTCAAAGCATCTAGAAAAAGAAGAGGATTGAATTCTGTATGTTTTTATCTCCCCACCCCTGTTATGACACATCAAATATTAGTCTTAAATTTTAATTAATTTAACACCCAGAAATAGAGTTCTTTTTAAAATGTTAGTCCCATCAATTTTATAACCTGTAAAATTTCCCTACCTTTAGTTTTATTTTTCCTACTGGGGTTCTGTCTTGGGCATTTATTCTACCTTATATTAAGCCAATAACATAAATTATTGTTTAATTCTAATAAGAAAACATGGACTGAGAATTTAAATAATCCAATATTTTTAGTGGTAAGGATTCTGAATTTAAAGAGTCTAATATTTTTAGTGATAAGGATTCTGAATAAGGATTCTGAATAATAATATTCTGAATAAAGGATTCTGAATAATGATAGACACTGCATAGATTAATTCTTTCCATATACAGTGAAATATTTGTAACAGACTTAATGTTCAAAATATTTAGACTCGAGAATAATTCCAAGTTCTCCAAACCTCACTAGGGTTTGCATACTTTAAATTTCAGGTACTCCAAAAGAAAATTCATTAATTCAAAAGGATATTGCACACCTATGTTCTTTGATCCACTTAGTACAATAGCCGTGATACAGAAACAACCCAAATGCCCAACAATAGCTGTGATACAGAAACAACCTAAATGCCCAACTAGAGATGAATAGATGGTGTTGTGTTATATATACACACACATATGGAATACATCTCTAAGAAAGAATAAAAAGCATGTTATTTGAAGCAACATAGATGGAAATAGAGGATATAAAACTGAGTGAAGTCAGTTAGATGGTAAGGGATAGATACAGAATGATCTCTCTCATGCGTGTGACTCTTCCATAGATACATCGTAAGGTAGTAACAAAGGTCCAAAGGTAGCACAATGTTCCCATACTCCCTCCTGCTACCTTGACAGTATATGCATACACACACAGACACATGCGCGCGCATGCACACACACACACACACACACACATACATATCATTATAAGATGAGATCTTACAGTTCACTGAAACTTGGGTGGAACTAGAGGGCATTATATTGAGTGAATGAAGTCAATGGAGAAGAACAAAACTAGATGGGCTCAGTCATCTGTGGTATATAGAGAAGCAAAGGGTCAGACATTATGGAATGGTGGCAAACACTTACTTTGCAGGTCTGTGATTACCAAGCAATGGTCTTGATGAGCATAAGGTAGACACAGTCTGGAAGTGATTAAATTTAGTACTGAATTTTTGGGATGTGGGAATTTAAATTGGGCTTGGTAAGATGGAAGGAAAGCTCCTTAATACTTAAAATTCCTCTGAATTATTATTTTTTGTTTTCTTGAGATCATATACTGAATAAGCTAGAGTTTACTTGAAGATAAGAAGTCTTATGGAAAGGGGACTCTTTCCCTTGGTAGAAAGACTGTGATGGCACTTTTCAGTCAAAACACAGTCATTGTAACCTGTGTTGGGTTGGTATTGGAACACTGTGGAAGGAAGCGGGCACTCTGTGTTGGGTGTTGTTGGAACACTGTGGAGGGGAAGCAGGTACTCTGTATCCCCTTATATTATAAGACCTTGACACATAAGACCATCTCAGAGTGTTAGCTCCTGTCAGACAGCAAGCTGAGTGCAGATGTATGAGTGAGCACAGTTGGTACCATATGGAGCAGACTTAAGCTGCCAACTGGATCCAGTCCATGTTTTAGGATTGTTAGAGATAAATGACTATGTTAGTTTAAGAACTAAATTTGGGAATGAATTTTTGTAGCAATAATTATTATGTATGCTCTTTATTGCTATAATAATATTACATGTACAGTAAGTTCTTAGATTCTTTTCTTCTAATAATCTAAGAACTTACTGTAACAGATGGAAATTTGGAGTAGACGAGATATGGGTCCTAGGGGATGGCAACCGGCTACCGTCGTGACAGTCCAGGCCTCCAGGAGACACAGCAAGGTCGGATACTGGATGGATGGCTGTATGGGTTGCAGTAAGTGGATCGTACCATACTCAGCCACAGTATCCCAGCTCTCCGGCCTGGAGGAATACAGTAACATGGGATCTAGCAGTATTCCAGGCTTGTTCTCTCTCCTCCAGCAAGGAACTCATTAGCTCAGCAAAAGTTACTCTCCTCCATTGAAAGCTCTTTTAATATTAAATCTTAAAGATCATGGCAAAGGTTTTTTTTGGATGCTTTTAATGACTTCACTGGTCAGGTTTGCAGTTTTGTTTATTCCTTGGAGTTGAAAGAAGATTTTTGCTCCAGTGTGTAGGCCTTTAAGAGCCACACCATTAGCTCGAGCAATTTACCTATGAAAAGGTTTTAGTACCATCCAGTTGTGAGCTACACCTGTCAAAGGCTGGGCGAGGTTTTAAAGATGCTTTGTTTTGTTTTGTCCTGGATAAGGAGATTGGATGTTCCTTTCTATCCCTTCCCAAAGGAGTGGGGATTGCCCTGCCTACCCAACCATATTTATTCAGGTCTAACAGAACGGTTGGGTGAAGTATTACTCCAATGTGGAGAAGGTTTCGAATTTACCTCTGTTTACTAAGGAAGCAACAGCGCCTATGGGTTTGGGTACAAAACGAAACTTCAGGTTATGTCCTTGGAAAGAATTTGAAGGGCAATGGCTTCGCTAGGGTGTTTCTGGGTCTGTGCCCAAAAGAGAGATTGGTGAATCAGGTTCTGACCTTTGAAAGGAAATGTAAGTCTTTATTTGGGAGAAACAAAAATGGGCGTCTTTAAAGGTCTGGGATTGGCTGTGATGGAGAGCAACAGGTTCTGTGCTTCAAAGGCTCGTGCCCTGGCTAGCATTTATAGCTATCCCTTGGGGGTACCACTCAGAGCCTCAAACAACAGACAACCCCCACAGAGAGGCCTCCATTTTCCACCTCCCCCCGCGACCCACCCAGCACACCGCTATAGCCGCCGCGGCACTTGCGCCCGGTCATAATAAAGATGGATTTTTGATGACACAGAGTATCCACGGCAGAGCCTGGCAAGCTACCCATGTCGTACTTGATAGCCAAATACCAGTAACAATTATAGACCTCATTCCCATGACCTGATGGTATGGTTTGAGGCTCTTTATGTTCCTGGAACAAGCAGGTGCCCCTTGGGCTCTACTGCATGAGACAGGTCATATGGAGATGTTACTGGTGCCCCCGAGCAAATCATGATGAATGGGAAGACAGTGATACAGTGATACAGTAATATACATATAATCATATCACTTTGACACACATGGGCATTTTGATATAAAGACATACTGTGTAGTTTGTAGCTTGTATTTTTCATTTAGCTTGTATCATGAATATTTTTATGCAAGTAACCTTCAAAAATATTTAGAATTCTCACTCAAAAGATAAATATAAAATCACCAACTAAGGTAGATACCATAAGGAGATTTTTGAAAATTAAAAAATGTTTTCTTTGTTTATGGTGGTATAAATATATGTGGGATATAGATTATCCTGTAAGTCATTTATTACATGAAATAAGTTGCCCCAAAACTTAGTGGTTTAATATAACAATAAATATGTATTACCCTTCATAGTTTCTTTCAGATACAAATTCGAATGTAACTTAGCTTGGTTGTTCTACAGTTACCTCTGTCACTAGATCAATGTTAAGATGTTCATCTGAATCTTTTACAGAATTGGCATGTTTACCTATCAGGTGACTTACTCAAGAGGCAGTCAGATTAGTTCTGGTTGAAATGGGAAACCTCCATTTCTCTTTACCTGAGCCTCTCCATAGGCTTGCTGTGTGTTCTCAGAATGTGGTGACTTGTTTCAAACACTATACCTTGTCTCTAGTTTCAAAGTTGAGCAGTTTGGGGAATAACCTGGTATTACAAGAGCTATATTCATGAATGCCTAACAACTGCTAAGGTCACGTAGACCTAGGTAACCTTTGATAGGAGAGCTATGAGAGTAGGCAGGGTAAACTCAGTCCTAGCTTGTTGTACACATTTGTTAACTGGTAGAGTTTAAAGATTGACTGACCTTGGCATACCTGCAAGGGAGCCAAGCAAGTCTGGGTGACAATCAGGATGTTTTTTGGTAACAAATACCTAAGACACCTTTATGCCCATTTAAAACAGGTAGGGAGTTACCAAGTGTATAGAGTTATAGTGTCCAGAAACATCTGTATGACAAGCTCAAAAGATCTTGTATGGAAACAAGGCCATAATTGCCCAGAAATGACCAGGCAGCTGCTGTCAGGGAGTTGAGGGGGTAGCTTCAGAGCCCAGGTCGGGTTTGTTGAGAGGAAACTGGGGTATAATCTGCTGATGAAGCCTGTCAGGGTACAGCATCTGACTGGCCAAGGCTAGCAGGGGAGCAAAGCAAATTGGACTCTTCTGCAAACTGTCTATGGTTACTTACAAAGTTATTTTTTGATGAATTTATCTATCTTCCAGATATTTTTTATCTTTGAATTAAAGGGATATCCGACTATGGTCACTCATGCAAACATATTTCTCATTATAAATGAACACAATTTCCATGAGTGAACTCTGGTCAGTTTAGCTGGCCTATATCAGTATACTTGAATAAGGATTTACTTTGAAAAAATATTCTCAGTCGTAATGCTTGGTGTTTCAAGAATTCCCAAAATTACATAATCTAATTATAGAACTATGAAAACTAAGTATAATATAAATATTTAGACAGTATAATAGCAGTAAAAGGTATGTAAGTGTGCTAGGCAGAAAAAAATTGGCACCTACGTAGAGATATATTCATTTCATAATCTCTAAATCTTTAAATATTACCTTAAATAACAAAAATGTGATTAAGTTAATGATATTGAGGGACAGAGTTTATTCTGGGCCCTAACTAAAATCAATTACAAGTGCAAGGTAGACAGAGATGAAGCAGGCAGAAAAGAAGATACACACACTGAGAGTAATGAAGCTGAAGACAAAGCAACATAGACTGGACCACAAGCCACAGAATGTCTACAACCACCAGAAGCTGTGACGGCTTTTCTCCAGAACCTCTGGAGACAATGCGGCCTTTTTATAGACACTTTGATTTTGTACTTCTGGTCTCCAGAACTATGAAATAATAAATTTATGTTGGGGTAAGCAACTAAGTTTTCATAATTATGCTATAATAGTCACAGGAAGCAAATATAGTGGATATAGCTTTTGTAATATTTTTTAAAATTACAAAATTTAAGATTGTAATTAAATGAATGTGTACATTCATTTAATTACAATGAAAACAATCTTAAATTTAAGATTATAGCTTTTTTAATTTAAAAAATTATACTACTTTTTTCTGTGTGGTGTTATAGATAAAAGATATACTGCTGAATCTTGATAAAATGTATTACCATTTATAAGATTATATGTTATTTTTATACATTAAAATATTCTTCACTATTAATATATTATTTCTAAATATTCTAGGTATCAAAAGCAGTTGTCTAGATTGGTAGTGTCAGGGCAATACAATTATTTACATTTGTTATTATATTCTTGTATGAATGAAAGTACAATTATAACATGTAATGCTCACTTTTTTCCCTTAACTTCCAAATCCAGTAAAACTCATTGTAAAGTCAAAGAAAAGATCAAGTATCTCAGATTCATTGCTTGAGTTTTTTACTTATTAGTATTTCACATGGATAATTCTTTCTTTTTTTTTTCACTCCCTCTCGGGGAATGCCACTGGGGTCCCCAACAGTGCCGGGAAGCAAGTTCCCTTCTACCTCCAAAGCCGACGAGGAATGGATGAAGACTCAGGAATCTGATGCAGTTTTAAATTGCTTTACTTATCACAGGTTCAGGCATACAAATCAACCATAGGAGAAAACCCTGTGCTTAGGATTCCTGGCTAGAACCCCAGCCACATGTAGACCAAGATGGAGGCCACCACTTGTTAAGACCCCGTAAAGAGGAGACAAAGACAAGACTCCCAAGAAGAGTGCAATCCCAAAAAGAGAGCCCAAAAAGAGAGTAAGAGAGGAAGCAGGCTAGTTTTATATCCCTGCAACTCAGACCTCCCACTATTATGGGAAGCAGGAAGGGTCAAATGCTCTCAGGTAATTTCTCTCAGCACCTCACCTAGGCCCTTTTATATGCTAATGTCTTGAGCCAAGATCTGCTTGGAAATGCCTTTATAGGGTAGAGAAGGAGGTTTCTGAGATGGTATGCCTCTGTACCAAAGACTGTACTAATGCCAGTTAAATATTTCTCCAAGCCTTCACAAGAGTCTCGTGTACTTCATGGTAGTTTTGTATTTTAGTTGCTTTTGAGTTATCAGGGAGCCATGCTTGCTTGCTTGGAGGCAAACAACATTTGTCTCTGATCTAATTACTTAGAGATCCAACGTGGCCAGGCAAATATGCTGGTAAGATCTAGCTGGTCCCACGATGATTGTGGTAGCATGAGAGAATATTTATACCAGCCAGTACAGAATACATGGTCAGATAAACTGCCACATTTAAACTACCCCCCTATCTGTGAAGTGACCTGCAGGAGGCAATCCAGGGCAGATGTAGAGGCTATTTGAGGAGTCCTGCCACAACTCCCAGTATTTGTTCTTGCTATTATGTGCCAACGTCTATTCAAAATGTTGAGGAAGAGGACGAGTATATGAGACAGACATATTCTTATTTTTTCTTTTAATTCTAGGCACTGTGGCTTACAATATGTTTATGATAGGATTTCTTGCATAAAACATTGTAGCACCACACCTCTCCCCAAATCCGCTTCCTCCCAGTGACCTGGTACTCACTCTGTTCTATACCCGTCACCGTCATTTCCCTGTGGAGAGCTTCCTACTGAAGTCCAAGTTCTGAGTTTTTGTTGTCTTTGGGCACTTGTTCCCATACTGTATTTTTTATATCCCACATGTGAGAGATCTGTGTCTGACTCTCTTCTATGATTAACCAGTCAAGATGAATGTAGTCCTGATTGTCTTAAAAGTCCCCACAAGGTTTGCTCTTCAAGCTCATGTTCTCCCTTGCACATATATCTAGCTGACTTGTCTCTGATTATTTGCTTGTTTATTTCCACCCTGGAGAATCCTATGTTCTCTCTTGAATATATTTCTAAATAAGTTTCAATAAAGATTAAATTGCTTCTTTAAAAAAGACAAACAAAATTCCATTCCCCACCGACCCCCCAAAAAAAACCTCTTTTTATATATTTTTGGCCATTATGGGGGGGAGTAGTGGGAGTGGTGTCAATGTTTATCTGAATAAGCTGGATTTTTCCAAAAAACCTGAACACTTAGAGAAAAAGTGTTTCTCGGTCCTAAGACAGTATTAAGCAGCCATAAGCGTATGGTTTTCTCAAAAACTCGAGCACTTCAATTTAGAAAGGGGAGCAAAACCATTTTCTTTAAAATAATGACTGCTTAATTAAACACCTCCATTTCTAAATAAGGTTGCACACAACTGAACATTGAGAAACTGAGAAGGTAAATACTGATACCTTCCATTACTACAAATGTTTTTACATTGAGGCTGTTATATGTATCTTCGCAGGTTTGTTTTCATTAAAAAAAAGCTTTTTGGGATTTGGTGGCCACACTTGGTAGTACTCATGCCATACTGCTGCCATTATGCTCAGGAATTACTCCTAGTGGTGCTTGGGATTGAACTGGGCTACTCTCTTTCTGGGCCTCTTGGCAGGGTTTTATGAACCAAACAAATTCCCAAAGAATTGTCTGATCTATGTGTTTTCAAAAGGTGCTATCCTAAAGAATAAGTCTTGGTAGATTAAATACTCTGGATACTTGGAAATAATTTTGTAAGTGATGGCTGCTAACATTTGTGGAGTTGTTATTGTTTCTCACAATAAACTGTGACAAACTACTTGGGAGAATGGGTGAATTAAATAAGAAATATTGCAGTGATATATAACCGAGCTATAACACATGTGTAGGGAAAAATGCTATTCTTTAGGGATAGCTCAGAACTATCACATGGCAGGAAGAGAGAAAATCCTTGACTTCTCAGAATATTTCATCTTTCACAGAAGAAAAGAAAGGTTTGTGGATAATAATATTTATTCCTAAAATGGAGATATGTATTTTCTTCCAATTATTATCTGTTGGAAACTTGAGAAGGTTGTGGGATTTATGGTCTGTGTGAGGAGGGAGGAGGTGTATATGAGTGAACACATAAGAAATAGACATGTTTTACTTTTCTCTTTTAGAAACATGTTTTACTTAAAAAGATAGTGGGGGACTAAAGTTTCTTCATCTTTCCTTATCATTGCATAGGGATTTAGGGACAGAATGTTAACTGATAAGAGATTGTTTTAAATCTGCAAAAAAAAAAAAATCAGTAACCTAGCTTGCCAAATGGAGGCTGATTTAGAAGAAAGATTTGCGTTTTAAGAGTTAGGGTTGACTGGGAGTGGGGGAAAGGATTTGAAGGGGGGAAAGTAACCAACAACAGGCTGCAAATAGTTAGGAGGGAGCCAAAAAAGAGACAGAGCCAAGATCTGGAAGATTCATTCCATTCTAAAATAAGTATCTCCGTGGTTTAGCTAAGTTGAGAGAATGGTTTATTTTAAATTTGCCTCTATGTGGAACAGCTCACTAGGAACTTTCTCTTTCGATGACCGAGTTACTCTTTCTGTTATAATTAACTTGGTGAAAATAGATAAAGTTCTTTCTTTGAGTTTTGACAATGTAGATAGGTTACAATCATTACAATTTAGTGAGATAGAAAATTATGTGTTGAAGAGATAATATTTTACAAAAAAATAGCCTATTTTTTTTTCACTGATTTACTTAGGTTGGTCTCCGTGAACAGAAATACCCATGGAATTAGTTATTTTTCTTTTCTTTGATTCTTGTACAATTGAATAGGAAAGGCTGAGTTTGTCTATCTTCTTACCTTTGTCTATCCTTAAAGTTTAGGTGAGAAAGATTAAATTTAATCTTTTTAAATTTTAAAAATCTTTTAAAATCTGTGAAATTTAATTTTCACAAAATGGCAGATGTCTCTGTAGTTTATTGAACACTGCTAGCTCTGGTTTTGGGCTTGGAACGTGAATACAGAACTTTCGTGGCAGTGCTGGTATACAGTGAACCTTGTCTTTAATAATCTCTTTCACCTTCAACTCTTTAAGACTGCCTGGTTTCTTCCAACAGAATCTTACACTTATCAGCAGGCATTCTCAGTTCCAATGCTGAGTAGGAGTCTGTCACCCCAGCCCATCTAATGATCATCTATACAAGAAGAAAGTTACATTAATTTACACACACACACACACACACACACACACACAAACAAGAGCAAGTTCAGTGAAAGCTCTTTGCACCTCCAGATAGCTCTTTTTTTTTTTTTAACTCTTTGGAAAATTGCAGAAACATGCCAAACTAGAGGAAACAATTCCCAGATCCCAGCCCAGGAGGAGTTTAGTATCTTCTGGAAGGCAGCATAATGTAGTCATTAAAAATTCCAAAGTCAGATTTCCTGGATTTGCATTCCAGCTCCTAAAGGACTTTAAGACTTTGGAAAAGTTAAGAGATATATTTATATTTTATTTAATGTTTTTTCCTCAAGAAGTTTTCAGGAGATCAGAAGCCTCTCCTAGTGATACTCAGCCTAGTTGGCTAGGGGCTTCAATATGATGACCCAAGGCTATAGTGTTGCTCAGGCCCTGTGGTACCAAGGACCACCAGAGCTACCTCAGTGGTGTTTGAGAGGCTTCTAAGGGTACAACTAATGATGCCCATGGTGAGGTGGGAAAGGGTGGTACTCTGTGATTCTCAGTGCTTGGGAGACCATGTGGTGCTGGGGGATCAAATACAGGCTGAGTGCAATGCTAGGCATATGCTCTAAGCCCTGGACTATCTGCCAACCATAATTATCATCTCCTGTGCCACAGTTTCTGAATACAGTAAGTTTTCAACTTGATAGAATTTTGAATACTGTAACTTTAGGTAAGTACACCGGCGGAGCAGAAACCAGCTTTCCCCATTGCTGACTTCAGCACACAGGTACACCCGGCAGAGCAGAAACCAGCTTTCCCGTTGCGCGCCGGGCCGATATACCTCCAAATTACCATAAATATTCTACCCACCCTCTGAGAGAGCCCCACAAAGTAATGAGAATATAGTGCCCGCATGGCAGAGCCTGGCAAGCTGTCCGATGCGTGTTCGATATGCCAAATCCAGTAACAGAAATGTTTATTTTCCTGACCCCCAAAGAGCCCTTAATATGGCAGCAGTAATAAAGGCAAACAAACGGTGCCTGATAAAATTTCATGGCCATCCTAGGCTGCCAAAACGAAGAAGGACTAAAATGACTGTCTGTACTTTCAATGCACGTACACTGGCATCGGAAGCGTATATTGAGGATCTGATGCTGCAAGCGCAAAATGATCAAGTACGACATCATTGGTCCGACTGAGACGAGGAGGCGCCAGTTGCATCATGCTGTATTTGACACCGAAGAAGAATTGTTCCTTGGAACATGCGACGAAAAGAGGCATCAATGGCGTTGGTGTCCTTGTCAACAGGAACATGGCCGTAAACATTGATTCATTTGAATGCCTAACAAACCAAATAGGACGATTATACTTGAAGAGATGTGGCCCACTGCCAGCAATTTCCATCTTCATTGTCTACGCACCAACATCCACATACAAAGAAGATGAAATTGAGAAATTCTACATGGAATTGGAGGAGTTCTATAAAAAAAGATCACACATCTACAAGATCATAGTCGGTGATTTTAATGCCAAGATAGGACCAAGAAGATCGGCTGAAGAACTCCACATCGGGACCCATGGCCTAGAATGGAACAAACAGGGTGAGAGACTATCTGAGTTCATCATGTCCACCAAGACTATTCATGGGAACTCACAGTTGCAGAAAGCTGAAGCGAAACGTTGGACATGGGAATCTCCTGGAGGACAGTTCCACAATGAAATTGACCACATCATCTTCAATTGACGGTTTTGTCTGACTCTGTAGCTGTCGTCCCCAAATTCCAAACAGGATCGGACGACCGCCTCCCTTTGTGCAAAATTCTACTTCCCGCAACGGGAGAAAAGGCTGCAAAGTTTAAGAAGAGAACTCCCAGAACGACCACCAACTGGGAACTCTTTGGCACCATTGCAGCAACATGGGAAGATGCCATCATTGACGACATCGATGAAGAATACAACCGACTGGTTCAGCACCTCCATTATTGTGCGAAGAATGCTGAGAGAGAGAAAGACACAAAAAGGATGCTTGTCTTCAGAAACTCTTGAGCTCATTCGCCAACGTGGCAAGGCGCAAGCCTCAGGAGACCAAATGCTAACGTCCAAGCTTGCTAAACAGTGCAGAGAAGCGATAAAAAGAAGACCTCAAAGACAGAAGAGCAGAAATACTGGAAGATGCAGCAGAAGCCTGGAAAAGCATTCGCACTGCCCGCCTATCCTTCACCAACTATAAGACCAAGATGACTGCCCTCCGATGCCCTGATGGATCTATCACATCTTCCAGAAAGGCAATGGAGAAGATTATCCAGGACTTCTACTCAAATCGCTTTGATAGCCACATCCATCTGCCAACATACCAAATTCCACAGGATGGATATGTCATTCCCAACGTGCTCCCTTCTGAAATCCGACATGCCATCTCGTCGGTAAAGAAGGGAACAGCACCAGGCCCAGACAAAGTCAGACCCGAACCCCTGAAGAATCTGCCGCCGGTACTCATCAATACACTAGCTCGGCTCTTCACACGCTACCTGTCCGAATGCAGGGTGCCCTCCCAATGGAAAACCAGCAGGACAGTTCTACTGTTCAAGAAGGGAGACATTCATGACATCGGGCAACTATCGCCCCATCTGCCTGTTGTCTGTCATCTACAAGCTGTTTACACGAGTCATCCTGAACAGGATTAGCAGAACACTAGATGAAGAACAACCATGCGAGCAAGCAGGCTTCCGGAAAGGATTCAGCACAATCGACCATATCCACACAGTAACCAAGCTCATCGAGGTTTGTAGGGAGTACAAGATGCCGCTCTATCTCACGTTCATTGATTTACAAAAGCCTTTTGATTCTGTGGAGACTGAAGCAGTCATTGAAGCCCTAGCCAAACAGGGTGTTCAAACCCAATACATAAAGATCCTTCGTGAGCTGTATTACGGATTCACCACCAGGATCTCACCATTCTACAAAGACATGATCATTAATGTGAAAAAGAGGGGTTCAACAGGGTGATACCATTTCACCAAAACTCTTCAGTGCCACCCTAGAGAACATCATGTGACAATTAGAATGGGAAGGAATGGGAGTGAAAATAGATGGTCGGCAACTATACCACCTCCGCTTCGCTGATGACATCGCTCTAATAACACCAAACATTAGCCAAGCAGCACAAATGCTGGCTGACTTCTACCGAGAATGTGGAAAGATAGGTCTACAGCTGAATCTAAAGAAAACAATGTTCATGAAGAATGAACTAGTTCCTGAGGCCCCATTCACTCTCAATGGAACAAACATCTCTGAATGCAGCAGTTATGTATACCGAGGTCGAGAAATCAACATGATGAACGACCTAAAACCTGAGCTGCGCAGGAGGAAGAGAGCGGCATGGAATGCCTTCAAAGGTATCGAAGAAATAGCTAAAAGGACAAACAACCTCCGGCTCCGGGCACATCTCTTTGACTCCACCGTTCTCCCTGCATTAACAGACGCCTCAGAGACCTGGGCCCTAGGAAAGCAGGATGAAAATGCTATTCGGGTCTCCCAGAGAGGAATCGAAAGAGCTATGCTTGGAATATCACGCCTCATTCAAGTGAGAGAGGGAATCCAGAGTTCTGACCTCCGTCGCTATTCCAGAATCAGGGATGCTGTCTCGTTTGCCAAGGCATCGAAAATCAGATGGGCTGGACATGTAATGCGATTTGGAGACAACCGCTGGACTAGAGCCATTACCGACTGGATCCCACAGGATGTCAAAAGATCACGTGGCCACCCACCTACAAGATGGTCAGACTTCCTTGTAAAGACCCTGAAGGAACGGTTTGAGTCTCTTCATATTCCTGAATCAACCAGATGCCATTGGGCTACATTGGCACGTGATAGGGTCCAATGGAAATGTTACTGGCGCCCGCTCGAGCAAATCGATGAATAACGGGATTCAAGTGATCAAGTGATCAAGATCTTTAGGTAAAAAAGGAAACCAGTTTTATCCCAGGTTAACTTATATAAATGATATTTTCCTATAGCATTCCTATACTTCAATATTGAATAACATATAAATAACATTAAAGAATAACTCACATTCATTCCTTAATTCATTTTCCAACATGCTTTATTCTAGTTCAGGGTCATTGTTGACCTGGAGTCTATTCTGACTACAATGCACAAGGCAGGACACAACTGTAAATGAGTATTATTCCATTTCAGAGCAGTGCAAAAAACACTAACCTATTCCTCTTGTACAGTTTAGATGCATCAATGCACCTAACTTGTACATCTGTAAAGTGTGAAAGGAAACTTTTGGACAATCCCCACTCAACATGGAGAGAACATGCAAAGTTTATATGTAGCAGCTACAATGGGAGACTTAATCACCCCAACACTGTAATCTGATGAGGCTGATAAATATAATTTTCAAAGACCTGCTCTTTACGATTATGATATTAATAGTACATATATCATAAGATTGTTGCCCACAGCAAGTGAGTTAATGTAAGTAAAGTACTTAAAATGTTATCTGACTCACAGAAATTAGTAATAAATGTTAAGATTTGTATCTGCAGTTCTAATTATTTTAAACTACAGTGAACATTCCCAGCAAGATATTATTATAAAGAGTGACAGGTTCAGCATTCTTGTAATTCTATATGTCACATGGTATAATAAGCATTGGGGTAGATGAAGGAGAGATGGAGAGAGACAGAGAGAAAGGGAGCAAAGGAAGAAATGCCTGCTCTGGAGCTGGGAGATGGGGAATGTAGGGATGGACATTGGTGGTGGGAATGGGGCACTGGTGAAGGGATGGGTGCTGGAACAATATATGACTGAGACCCAATTATGAACATATTTGTAATGTTGTTCTCATGGTGGTGAAATAAAAAAAATTTAAAAAAAGAAAAAAAAAGAGTGACAGGTTCAAATCATTTTCCATCTAGAGTTTGGTAATATTTTAGATTCCTTATTGGAAATAGCATAGAAATTTGGAAAAGTTGTTGCTAACCACCCTAGCAACAAGTCACCCCATGTGGGGGAGGGATGTGAGGAGGCGTTTGGGATAAACCCTATAAAAGCCACCTAGAACAAAGGAAGGGTGTGCATATTCTGCCTGAGCCATGTGCTGTCTGTGCTTACGTGGCCAAGCACGTGTGGCACCCCTAGCACATGTGTCACAAGAGCACATGTGTTGCCCACATCTCCCCTCTTGAGATATGTACTCTTTGTCTCTCCTTCCCCTTCCAAAAGACTCCAAGTAAATTCTTTTTTTTTTTAACTTCACTGTTCTTCTCCTCCTGAAATTCTTCTTCAGAGAGGCAAAGGATAAGATTCTGCAAGGCTTGGGAAAAGCAGAGAAGGAACTGGATAAAGTGACCCTCTTTCTCCTCCTGACCTGACATAAGCCACCTATGGGGAGCCCACTGACATCATAAACAATACTGCTTCTGTCTCTACTACAATTCTACAATTATTATTATTGATAATGGGACATTTTGACTCTACTAAGAGCCTAAGATATATCTCAATCAATATATCAAGTTTGTCTCTAATGAGTCCTGTGATTTTAAATCATCTTGCATTTTGAACCCCAGCTTTCTTATTTATAATAAGAAGGGCTACCACCCATTACAACTTTAAGAGTTGGCTATTATTCTATGAAATTCTATCCTTCCTTCCTTCCTTCCTTCCTTCCTTCCTTCCTTCCTTCCTTCCTTCCTTCCTTCCTTCCTTCCTTCCTTCCTTCCTTCCTTCCTTCCTTCCTTCCTTCCTTCCTTCCTTCCTTCCTTCCTTCCTTCCTTCCTTCCTCCCTTCCTTCCTTCCATGCATTCATGCATCCATGCCCTCCATGCATGCATCCATGCATCCATGCATCCATCCATCCCTATCTATCTATCTATCTGTCTGTCTGTCTGTCTGTCTGTCTGTCTGTCTGTCTAATCTATCTATCTATCTATCTATCTATCTATCTATCTATCTATCTATCTATCTATCTATCTATCTGTCTGTCTGTCTGTCTGTCTGTCTGTCTGTCTGTCTTTGTCTGCGTCTGTCTGTTTGTCTATCTATCTATCTATCTATCTATCTATCTATCTATCTACTATCTATCTATCTATCTATCTATCTATCTATCTATCTATCTATCTATCTATCTATCTATCTATCTATCTATCTATCTATCTATCTATCTATCTATCCGTCTATCTATCTGTCTGTCTGTCTGTCTGTCTGTCTGTCTGTCTGTCTGTCTGTCTGTCTGTCTGTGTATGTGTGTGTCTGTCTGTCTGTCTATTTATGTCTAATTCCTCTGACAATAAGATGTTAGCTTATATGCTTTAAGGTTTCTTTCTACTTAGGAATTTTAAAATACTTTAAAATGGGAGGTAATTTACATTGCAGGATGTGGTGTTACTCTTCATGTGTTTATTATGTTAGCTCCTTTGACTATTCTATTATTTATTATTCCCTACATTATTTAGAATTGTTTAACCTATATATAGTTCAGCTGCATTCTTTGTTAGTATAGTTTATGTACTTTCTTCTGTTTATAAAGATGAAAAGGAAATGGAATAAATATATTAGAAAAGTTTCAAGTTTAAATATCAATGTCCTTTATTTCTCTGCAATAAACAGTTTAGATGACTTATTTTAGAAAAAATGTCATTTTATTTGTTTACATATGAAGGACTTTTTGTTGTATACTTTTTTTGTGATTACAAATTTTCCTGTAAAAAGAAATTCAGTCATAAATAAAGTAAAAGTCAAAGCATTTCACTCCAAAGTAAAAGAACTGAATTTTCAGAAGCAAGACTGGGACAACAAGAACCAAAATCAAATAAAACCAAACAAAAGAACCCCTAAAACAAAGGATATATTTAAATGAAGGGGGAAAAGTGAAAGCTGTAATTTATCCTATTGCTGGAAGTATCTGCTCTTGATATTAGGTATTTTATTATAACATCTCTAATTGCTCTCATATGGATTTACTGATTATGAGGTAGTGCTCTACAGGACAAATGAAATGCTTCAGGTTTATTAATGCCTATGAGAAAATAGGAACATAGATAGTGAAATTATAAAGGATTTAAAATAGTAAATGGCTTTCTCCATAAATCCTGCTTGCTTAACAGACGACAAATGGAAGCCCTGTTGGAGTTTGGCTTCATTTTTATTTTTCCTCTCTGCATTCAGTTTACTTAGGCTCCCTTCTTCTTCAAGGATTGCCCCACCCCCTTTGCCTGTAGGCCTGCAGAGGCAATCAAGGTTGAACAATAGGTGCCTTCTTATTTCAAGTAGGCAATTTGCATTTTTGAGGATCTCCTGACTGGATTAAGCACATCTCTTGGAGTTTTCTGCAGCTCTAGAGAATGTTGCTTATAGAAATTTAGCTCATTTCAGCAGTGTAGGATGTTGCCCAGCTTTCATACTCCTGAGAAACACAGGGCTCCTGAATTTGCACAAAGTAATTGTTTTCATTTCCTCTGTGATTTCATTGTTCACAAATTCAGAGCTGTTAAGGATATGTTTTTTCCTAATTTTCATTCTGTTTGTGTAAATCTTTTTACTTAAAATGGAGCCAGTGACACGCAAAAAAGAGCCAGACACAGGAATTTTGTTTCTAATTGAGGCTGTGATTTTAAATCATCTTGCATTTTGAACCCCAGCTTTATTATTTATAATAAGAAGGGTTACCACCCATTACAACTTTAAGAGTTGGCTATTATTCTATGAAAAAAGTACCACTGACTGACATTTCTTTTCTTCCTACAACTGGAGAAATTGTGTACGAATCAAGTGGCAGGCCTAACAGACACACAGTAGAAAATGAGATTTTCTTATTGTTTATAGGCAGAAGTTGACATAAGTACGATGTCTTATGATAATTGTGAACTAAGTACTTCAGGGTTATGCTTATGCAGGTGGCATGAAAAATTCAAGTATGGGCAGACCATATTGAGAGATGAGATATTGAAATCTGAAAGCTGAAGGCTTTTAAACATTTGTACATAAAGAAGAGCTTACAAAACAAGAGAAACCAAAGTCCTGGAAGCTAAGGGAAAAATTCATGCTGGAAGTAGCAACACTTGAGATGCAAGTCTGTAAGAAAAGACAAAAAAGACAACAAAGTTCATTAGAGGCTTTTGTCATGAAGTACAGCAGTGGGAGAGAAGATATATCTACTGTAATAGGTTTAATAATAAACAAAGTGGAAACTGGAAATAGGAATTTTCAGAAGTGTGGATGTTGAACACATGGAAAGATACAAAGATACATAAATGTAGAATCAACTGGATTTTTTTTTTTTTTGAGGAGGAGAGACACTGGTATGCTTACATATTCAGGGAATAAACAGCCAGCAGAGAAAAAGTTGAAGCAAAGGAAGAGAGGCAAGATACTGCCTTGCTTCAGATTCTCTGGTCCCTTTGGCTTGACAAAGACCTTTGCGCTCTGTTTATTCTTCACCTCTCCAGCTTTATTTCTAACCATCCTCTGCTTGAATTGAACAGTATAATTTATCAAAGACATTTTCTGTAATATTGTTGTGTGTGCTGCCCCAAATGCTTTTTGTTTATTTCACCTTTTTTTTTTTTTTTTTGCATGGGTTTGGGTAGAGGGAGGGTTGTTTGGCTAATTTTTCACTTATCTTGAAATCTTTGTTTGGTTGATCTTCTCTGGGAACCCTTCCTCACATTTCTCTCCTCACTCTTATCTTATGGTTAGGCACATCAATCTGAACTCCTTTAACATTCTTTATAGACTTTCATGTTATAATTAAATAATCCAAACTTTATAAATAAAATTATGTGAACTGTTTTCTCCTCACTAAAATTGAGTTGGAGCCTCTAAGAAGATGGATTCAAAACAACACTGATAGTAGATTTGTAGTGTGGTTCATGTGACCGTGTCTCCCTAGGAGCAGACAGATTGTTGTGTTGTTCTGGCTTTCATTGTATCATGACAGAACCTAAAATATAGCATTACAGACAAGGGCCCAAGTTCTTGACTGGACAGTAGAAACTGCCCAGTAGAATGCTTCTGGCATTAAAAACCTCACCAAAGGCTGGAGATATAGTACAGGCTTTAAGTCGTTTTCCTTGAAAGTGGCTGATCCTGGCCTGATTCCTGGCATAAATATGATCCCCTAATCACCACTAGGGATCACTCCTGAGCACAGAGCCAGGAATACACCTACTGAGTACTGCAAGGTGTGGCTCATCCCCACCTTCCAAAACAAACCCCTTAGCTGATGACTTTATCTTGCAATTTCTGTACATGTAACATATGATTGTATGTGTTGTATATCCTGCAGCTGTGAATGTTCAGTGTTTTCCTCTTATACATGCATGATTTTCTTTGAAAATTTCTAAATATGTGAAAACTTTTGTCTGCCATTCTTCTCAGTACAGAGACAGACTTCCGCTTCCCCTTTCTGAAGCTTACTCTACAGCCAGTGCTGGCCAGACCAGATTCCAAACTTACAAGTTGTTTTTTCTCCAAAAAAAATAAAATCCCTAATTGTTGATTTAGCCCTTCATTTGAGTTTTGGACAACATAATTGTTCAAATAGTATTAAAATTTCTATTTATCTATCTTATCTCTTACAGGTGGCCATAATTCCTTGGGACTGGAGAGTGCTACTTACAGGTAGGTGCTCAATACATATTATGTAAGGCAAGAAGGTCAACACTAGGGAATAATGGTATCTAAGTGAAGGTTTGCTTTGCTTCAAAGAAATCAGTTTGCGCGATCCTGTGTTCTTCAGTTCTTTATTCATAGAGTAATGAAGTCTACTTGATCATTGGAATATGAGTGTTGCTAGTATTGTAGAAAAAATTTGGTGGAGGCTAAAGCTGTTAGCTCTGCTGCCAGGAGTATAGGCTCTTGACTTCACCACAGTAAGAAGTGAAGAGTGAGTCAGAGAAATAAAATACAGAAGTAGTTGATTAAAGCGAAAATGTACATGCAGTAACCTAAAGAGGGAAGCATTCTTTCTAAGAGAAGCTATTTATGAAAAGCCAGAGTACACACTCAAAGTATGAGTGTTGTCCTACTCAAGTGAGAGTATCACAATTTGTCTAAAAAAATATTTAAAATACATAGGTATTGAAAGATAAATCAATAAGGGATGGAATATGGATTCTAGAGGAGATTTTGGGGTGGAGATTTGTTAAAACATCACCCAGTTTCTAACCACATTTAGTTGTTTATGACTATTGCCATGATAATAGTAAATTGTCATGGTGCAAGTCTATGTGGTTTTTATAATACAAATATTTTCAACTTTGGTGCCTGTACATCCAATATATTATTTCTGTTGGCAGAGACAGACCCAGATCTTAGGTTTTGTGTGTAAGTGCCTGACTGAAGTTGGAAACTAACCAAAGTTGGGGAACAGGGGTTGTACTGATGTGTTAAAGGACAGAATGCACTATTTAGTGGTCCTTGTATACACAGAAAGTTGCTTAAGGGAAGAGCAGTGTGTTTTAGTTATTAAGCTTTGCAGTATCTGTAGAACAGAATTTAATAATTTTCATTAGGGAAAAAATTCCTATTCCTTCTCCATGTAGATCAGTTGTATTCTATGTTTACACATGTTACACGTTTACACATGTTAGCTAAGATGATAGAAAGTACTGTTTGAACACAGTAGAAAATCTCCTTATCTCTTTAAGTTATATTAAAATGGATAAACATATAAATATCAGGCAGAGTAGCAGAACAAAATACCAAAATTTAGTAGCATTTATGAAGACTTTATATGGCTAAAATTTTTAGATGGGGCAAAACCAGGAGTTTGTGACCTGCATTAGAGGACTTAATAATGAGTTTATAGTGTTAGAATGCTCAATATTTTTCTTTGAAATTTATTTTTCAAATTATATATAATATACAACATTGTTATGAAGTTCACTATTCAAGTGAGGAGACTGGTAATCAATATTTTAGAAGATTTTGCAAATTATATATAATATATAACATTGTTATGAAGTTCACTATTCAAGTGAGGAGACTGGGAAACAATATTTTAGAAGATACATCACTTGATCACTTGATCACTTGACACCCGTTATTCATTGATTTGCTCGAGTGGGCGCCAGTAACATTTCCATTTGACCCTATCATGTGCCATTGTAGCCCAATGGCATCTGCTTCAGGAATACGAAGAGCCTCAAACCATTCATTCAGGGTCTTGACGAAGAAGTCTGACCATCTTGTAGGTGGGCTGCCACGTGATCTTTTGACATCCTGTGATATCCAGTTGGTAATGGCTCTAGTCCAGCTAGTCCAGCGGTCATCTCCAAATCGCATTACATGTCCAGCCCATCTGATTTTCTATGCCTTGGCAAAGAGACAACGTCCCTGACTCTGGAACAGTCATGGAGGTCAGAACTCTGGATTCCTTCTTTCACTTGAGTGAGGCATGATATTCAAAGCATAGCTCTTTCAATTCCCCTTTGGGAGACCTGAAGATACATAGAAGATACATAGAAAGGGAAAGGGCAGAGAGATAGTACAATGGGTAAGGCATTTGCCTTGCATACCTAACCTGGGTTCAATCTATATATGGTCCCTTGAATTCTATCAGGAGTGGTTCTTGAGCACAAAGCCAGGGTAGACCCTGAACATCCTCACATGTGGCCCCAAAACCAAACCAACCAAAATCAAAACTAAAATCCAAAAAACCACCCCCAAAAAAAAAACCTAAATTGCATCAAAAAAATAAGAATTCCAACAATTAAAAAAAAGGAATACAGTAGTGGAATTGTTGAGAGGGGGAAAGATATTACATATACATAGAAAAAGATACTGAGAAATAAGGAATTCATTTCCTTCCTTCCCTCCTTCCCTCCTTCCCTCCTTCCCTCCTTCCCTCCTTCCCTCCTTCCTTCCTTCCTTCCTTCCTTCCTTCCTTCCTCCCTCCCTCCCTCCCTCCTTCCTCCTTCCTTCCTTCTTTCCTTCCTTCCTTCCTTCCTTCCTTCCTTCCTTCCTCCCTCCCTCCCTCCCTCCTCCCTCCCTCCTCCTCCTTCCTTTCCTTCCTTCCTTCTTCCTTCCTTCCTTCCTTCCTTCCTTCCTTCCCTTCCTTCCTTCCTTCCTTCCTTCCTTCCTTCCTTCCTTCCTTCCTTTCCTTCTTTCCTTCCTTCCTTCCTTCCTTCCTTCCTTCCTTCCTTCCTTCCTTCCTTCCTTCCTTCCTTCCTTCCTTCCTTCCTTCCTTCCTTCCTTCCTTCCTTCCTTCCTTCCTTCCTTCCTTTCCTTCCTTCCTTCCTTCCTTCCTTCCTTCCTTCCTTCCTTCCTTCCTTCCTTCCTTCCTTCCTTCCTTCCTTCCTTCCTTCCTTCCTTCCCTCCTTCCCTCCCTCCCTCCCTCCCTCCTCCCTCCCTCCCTCCCTCCCTCTCTCCCTTCCCTCCCTCCCTCCCTCCCTCCCTCCCTCCCTCCCTTCCTTCCTTCCTTGTGCACTAGGCACCAAACAGAGTGCCAGGAATCAAACTGGGGCAAGCCATGTTCAAGGCAAGCGCCTTTACCTCTGTGCTATCTCTTTGACACTTTAGCAAAGATGATTGAATGCTTGTTTGTGTTATATATGTACTAAGAATAGATGATGAACAATTCTTAAGATGGTAAAATGCAATTCAGGGCATTTAGTCTTATTAGGGAAATTGCATAGGATGGTAATATAAAACGTTCTAACTTAACTTTGTCTGAGTGGTCCTGTTTATCCAACTATGTTTTTGAAATATTGACATTATTGCTAAATTTTGATTTTAATGATCCCAAGTACTAAGAATTTTTGTTAATTTTGAATCATGTGTGTATATAGGGTAATTCTCATGAATCATGTGAACTATATATGGATGAATATAATCATTATGAGTAAAGTTTTAAAAATTATTACATTATAGATACCATATATTCTTAGTTTTTGGATGAGGATTTCAGAAGTTGAATTTAGTAAGACTAAAGATTAATTGATTTGGAAAATTTTACCTGTTTTAAAAAATGTCCATCAGACTTTGTTGAGTCTGTAAAATTGGTTGTTGTAAAAGGCAAAGATAAACTTTATTTAGAAAATTAAACACCCCCAAAACTATCTCCCCACCCTGTTTACACTCAAATTCCTGCACAAGTATTAAAGAAAGTCCTGGTAAACTTACTGCATTCTACAGTGAACATTAAAATTAGCATCCACATGGAATATTATAAAAATAAAGAACAGAATGTTCACAATAAACCTTAGAAAGATTCTGATACAGATAAAGCCAAATGTTTCATTTTCATTTTTTAATGTAATGCTGTTACAACTTACTTGCAACATTATTCCCTACATGGCGGCCCCCTAATTATTTCATCATGCAGCAGGAAATCCTGGTAGGTCATATATAAACAGCCTGAGGCAAGAACCTCTTCATCTGATGGAGTATGACATCTGACATCTGTGCAGCCTGCTGCTCCCTGCCACAATTAGCCAGAAAGCTCAGACATTAATGCAAAGGCAACTGGGAACTTGGAATAATGTGGAGTAGCAAGGGTCTTTTGCTAATCCCATAAATTCCTATGAAGATGAGAAAGTGACAGCAAATAGGTGACGATTTTCTCAGAAATAGAACCTTTATGGTTTTTTTCCTTGATTGTTTTCCAAGAAGTGGCAGATCTTCATTTTTGTTTCCCCTCCCATTCCACTGCTTATGTATGCATGATTTTCCTTGAGCTTGAATGAGACTTAAGTGCACTTGGAGGATGCTGGGCTTAGTTCTTGGTATTGTTTATGCTTACTACTTAAGTAGGGGTAGGAGTCTGTTTCTGGACTTTACAAACTAAATGAGACCACTATGTGGAATATGTTTAAGAACTGAAGCAGCACCTGCTTTATAAGCTAATTGTTTCTATCAGACATATATCATTAATTTTTATTTATTTATTTTTATTTTTTAAAGTATTTTTATTATACCACTGTGAGATATACAGTTACAAAAATATACAATTAAAAGTTCATATTTGGGTTTTGGTCATACAGTGTTCCAGCACCCATCCCTCCACCAGTGTAATTTTTATTTTTTGAAGTGATTGCTCTGGGCAGTGAGTAGCTTGCTTTGCCATCACTTTCAAACCAAATTTTCATATTTCTTTCAGTGTTTTTCTTAAGCATCTATCTACTATACTTGAACCCAGAGTGAGTAAAATAATCTCTACTCATCAACATGGCCTACTGATTGGCATATTGGGTCACACCCAACGATGCTCAGGGGTTTTTCCTGACTCTGCACTCAGGAATCACTCCTGACAGTGCTTGGGGACCATTTGGGATTCCAGAGGCCAAACCGGGTCTACTGCGTGCAAGGCAAATGACCTACTCACTGTACTATTGCTCCTGCCTTGAACATGGTCTGTTTAAAAAGTTGACCAAATAAAATATGTAACATGCAAGTATGATTAGTGTTTTGTAACACCAACTAAACGAAGAAGCAAGAGACTTAATAAGAAAAGTCAGTAAAGATAGCCTGAAGAAAAGTGACATTTGATATAGACCTCAAGTGTTGAATTTCAAGTTTTTTTGATTCACGAAGTGAGGATTAGTGTTATGGAATGAGTAACAAAAATTAGAAACCCTAAGAAATTGCGGAAAACCAGGGCTTTTTGAGGGAAATTTTGGAGGATTAATAGTTGACACCTTTAGGATGTTTGGGAGAGAGTTGGGCATCAGGCTAGAAAGTAGATTTTGGATCTTGGTATAGTAAGAATTGGTTTGATTTTCATTTAAAATGAAAGGAAATAATCTCTGGAATTATACTTTTGAAAGAATGTTCTGGTAGAAGTATATGAACTAGATTAGAAAGTGAAAGATTTGAGTGAGGAAGCCGGTTAGAAGCTGTTTTTTTTTGTTGGGATATTCCATAGTCCTTTTGTTGTTCCTTAAATAGATAAATGCCTTATATGATCAAGAGAAGATACCTTTGAATTTTTATGTCTTGTATCTTTCCTCAGAAGGGTTGGTGCTGGGTACCAAACTTAAAGCCTTACACATGAAAAGATGTCTTCTACTGCCAAGCCACAAGTCTATTTTCAGATTCTGATATGAGTTTAAAGTTAGTATAACTATCCTTTCTTCTTAGTCCCCAATCCTTTTCTGCAATTTTTTTCTTTCTATGCCCTCTAATCCCAGAAATGACTAAAATTACACTCAGTTTGAGATTAAAGCTCTTGGCTTACATTCCAATAAATTCAACTCTATCCAAATTGAACTCTTTGAAGTCCGTGACTTGCTAATAATGATATAGCAGATATTTGTCCAAAATAATCACTTCACTTGATCACTTGAATCCCTTTATTCATCGATTTGCTCGAGCAGGCGCCAGTAACATTTCCATTGGACCCTATCACGAGCCAATGTAGCCCAATGGCATTTGGTTGATTCAGGAATATGAAGAGCTTCAAACCGTTCCTTCAGGGTCTTTACAAGGAAGTCTGACCATCTTATAGGTGGGTGGCCACGTGATCTTTTGACATCCCGTGGGATCCAGTCGGTAATGGCCCTAGTCCAGCGGTTGTCTCCAAATCGCATTACATGTCCAGCCCATCTGATTTTCGATGACTTGGCAAATGAGACAGCGTCCCTGATTCTGGAATAGCGAAGGAGGTCAGAACTCCGATTCCTTCTCTCACTTGAGTGAGGCGTGATATTCAAGCATAGCTCTTTCGATTCCTCTCTGGGAGACCCAAATAGCATTCTCATCCTGCTTTTGTAGGGCCCAGGTCTCTGAGGCGTATGATAATGCAGGGAGAACAGTGGAGTCAAAGAGATGTGCCCGGAGCCGGAGGTTGTTTGTCCTTTTTAGCTATTTCTTCGATGCCTTTGAAGGCATTCCATGCCGCTCTCTTCCTCCTGCGCAGCTCAGGTTTTAGGTCATTCATCATGTTGATTTCTCGACCTAGGTACACATAGCTGCTGCATTCAGAGACGTTTTTTCCATTGAGAGCGAATGAGGCCTCTGGAACTAGTTCATTTTTCATTAACATGGTTTTCTTTAGATTCAGCTGTAGACCTATCTTTCCATGTTCTCGGTCAAAGTCAGCCAGCATTTGTGCTGCTTGGCTAATGTTTGGTGTTATTAGAACAATGTCATCAGTGAAGCAGAGGTGGTGTAGTTGCCGACCATCTATCTTCACTCCCATTCCTTCCCATTCTAATTGTCGCATGATGTTCTTGAGGGTGGCACTGAAGAGTTTTGGTGAAATGGTATCACCCTGTCGAACCCCTCTTTTCACATTAATGATCACTTCTTTGTAGAATGGTGAGATCCTGGTGGTGAATCCGTAATACAGCTCACGAAGGATCTTGATGTATTGGGTTTGAACACCCTCTTTGGCCAGGGCTTCAATCACTGCTTCAGTCTCCACAGAATCAAAGGCTTTCTGTAAATCAATGAACGTGAGACAGAGCGGCTTCTTGTACTCCCTACAAACCTCAATGAGCTTGGTTACTGTGTGGATATGGTCGATTGTGCTGAATCCTTTCCGGAAGCCTGCTTGCTCGCATGGTTGTCCTTCATCTAGTGTTCTGCTAATCCTGTTCAGGATGACTCGTGTAAACAGCTTGTAGATGACAGACAACAGGCAGATGGGGCGATAGTTGCCGATGTCGTGAATGTCTCCCTTCTTGAACAGTAGAACTGTCCTGCTGGTTTTCCATTGGGAGGGCACCTTGCATTCAGACAGGTAGCGTGTGAAGAGCCGAGCTAGTTTATTGATGAGTACCGAAGGCAGATTCTTCAGGTGTTCAGGTCTGACTTTGTCTGGGCCTGGTGCTGTTCCCTTCTTTACCAACGAGATGGCATGTCGGATTTCAGAAGGGAGCACGTTGGGAATGACATATCCATCCTGTGGAATTTGGTATGTTGGCAGGTGGATGTGGCTATCAAAGAGATTTGAGTAGAAGTCCTGGATAATCTTCTCCATTGCCTTTCTGGAAGATGTGATAGATCCATTAGGGCATCGGAGGGCAGTCATCTTGGTCTTATAGTTGGCGAAGGACAGGCGGGCAGTGTGAATGCTTTTCCCGGCTTCTGCCGCATCTTCCAGTATTTCTGCTCTTCTGTCTTTGAGATCTTCTTTTATCGCTTCTCTGCACCGTTTAGCAAGCTTGGACGTTAGTATTTGGTCTCCTGAGGCTCGCGCCTTGCCACGTTGGCGAATGAGCTCGAGAGTTTCTGAAGACACGTCCTTCTTTTGTGTCTTTCTCTCTCTCGACATTCTTCGCACAATCATGGAGGTGCTGAACCAGTTGGTTCTATTCTTAATCGATATCGTCAATAATGGTATCTTCCCATGTTGCTGCAATGGCGCCAAAGAGTACCCAGTTGGTGGTCATTCTGGGAGTTCTCTTCTTAAACTTTGCAGCCTTTTCTCCCCATTGCGGGAAGTAGAATTTTGCATGAAGGAGACGGTGGTCCGTTCCTGTTTGGAATTTAGCGACATCGGTCAGACAAAACCGTCAATTGAAGATGATGTGGTCAATTTCATTGTGGAACTGTCCACCAGGAGATTCCCATGTCCAACATTTCGCTTCAGCTTTCTGGAACTGTGAGTTCCCATGAATGGTCTTGGTGGACATGATGAACTCAGGTAGTCTCTCACCCTGTTCGTTCCATTCTAGGCCATGGGTCCCGATGTGGAGTTCTTCAGCCGATCTTCTTGGTCCTAAAATAATCACTAGTGTGTTTATAACAGAGAAAGAAGACCTAAATGGCAATGATTGGGAAATATATGGGGTCAATTATAAATTTTATTTTAAAAATTGTACTGACTGAATTTGATAAGGGAAAGTCTGTGGGATTCAGAACAACATACTGTATTAATTATTATTCATCTTCTATTGCCACAATTACACACAATAATATATAATAGTTGACAGCACTAGAGAAAGAATAATATCTTAGCCCTGAAATGCTCATAATTTATATAAACACATCTTTTCATTTTGTTTTTCTAAGTCATATCTCTGATTTGTGATTGTGTTTATTTTTCTCATATTCATATTTCATGTCTAGTTCTCCTGTAAACTATAAAAAGAATAATTTTAAGAATTACAGATGTTTTCCCAAAATAATGGTTCTCCTTCATATTAGAACTGTTGTCTTGGGAGTTCTGTGTACTATACCGCTTCTTCGTTGAGGTGCCCATATACATGTGAAATGAGAAAAGGGTGGATCTGATTAAGGCCCCTCTCGAGATACATGGGACTAGAAGAGTGTAATACTTTCATTTTTATTAATAGAGCATTAATATCTTTTCCTGTACAAAATATTTTGTGGCTATGAAAACAAAGGGGAATACATGTCGATCTTAGTACCAACATTTCACCCTAAATTCATTACTAATTTTATACCTTGATCAGTTTATGATTTCATAAAGTTCATTGGTTTCCTCAGTATATATCCAGCTATATAATTGTTTTATTTAACTTTGGCCATGAAAATCTTTAAGCTGTTTTAATTTATAATCAAACTGAATGGGTTATAGTCTCAGGTTTTTGTTTAATAGTAATAAGCATCCCATAGATAAATCACTAGATTTAAGAATTACAGATAATGGAGACATTAATAATGTAGACATTTTTTGTTTTTGTTTAAACTACATATGTAACCTGTTTTACTATTTTGGATTTTACTATTCCAAAAGCATTTGAGATATAATTTAAGCCTTACACAACCTGTATTTGTCTCTGAAAATCTTTCCTTTAAAGTTGACTAGTAATAAAATTTTTGGGCAAATTTGGAACTTCTATAAAACATAATGCATAGTGATATCTTTTGTCCAATATGAGATGCCATTTATAAGAAATATAATAGGTCAAGAAAAATGAGTTTGTTCTAATTTTGCAGTATTAATTGGAACCTGAATTATGTGAGATCTTATATTAAGCCTTTTTGTTAATCATTGAGATTAAAGTGATATAGCCTGGACTTATGGTTATTCATAATATAAACTACAAGCAATTTGGGGGAAATGTTTTGATAGAAGTGCAGAATAAATTGTGGATTCCAAACTGTCTTTAATTATCAGACAAGACCTGTCAGAGGAAATGTCTAAGTAGTGACTGAAAAAAGTGGGTGAGAGTAAAATAAAAGTGCAGGTTTTGAGGTTTGGAGAAAACTCCAAATAGAGAGAAAATAAAATTATAGAGACAAATGAAATTCCAGTAACAGTCTATAATTGATTAATCCAATTTGACTTAAATTTAGATTGTAAAGAGGGAGGGGAAGAAGAATTAAACAAAAGTCAAAATATGTTGATTTATTTTCAATATCACATAAACCAATATGTTTATATTGTTTATGAAAACAGAGTTCTAAATTAAGATTCCATGTCCTTGTAAGAAGTCATGTGTATGTTCTAGGAAACTGAACTTTTTTTTTTGTAAGTAGATTCTCAAAATATTTCACCAAGCCACTCTCCTTGTTAAGAAGTTAAGTTCTTCCTTGATACTCATCCTCACTAACAGGTAACTATTTGTGAAGGACCTTTACAACTTTATTCATTTATTCACACAGTTGATAGAATTTGATTGATTGTTTTCATGAGAGATACCATAATGAGTAAAAAAAGGCAGCTAGGGATGGCAAACAATGTGTAAGAGAAGGAAAAGAGAGAGAGGGAGAGAGAAAAGAGATAAAGAACCTGCCATTTAGGCAGGCTATGGGAGGGGGGAGGAACTGGGGACATTGGTGGTGGGAAATGGGCACTGGTGGAGGGCGGGGTGCTGGAATACTATGTGACCGAAACCTCTAAACATGAACAACATTGTAATTGTATATCTCAGATTGTGATATAATAAAATATTTAATAAAAAAGGGGATGGCAAATAATAAATACAACTTCACAGTAATAAGCATTATAAAGAAACTAAAATGAGACACTCTAATAATGACATTTGAGTTAAAACTTGAATTAACAAGAAATGTAACAGCGAATGCAAAGGCTCTGAGATGGAATTGATTTGATACATGTCTAAATGGGAAGGTCAGTATGACTGGTATAGGAGGGAGAATAGTACAGAGTAGGATGTGACATTCAATAAATGGGTGAGAAATCAGGTCATGGTCAACAACTTATATTTTTGTCTCTATTGTTTTTAGAGACATCCAGCAGTGTTTGGGGGCTATTATGGGCCCTGTGCTCGAAATCACAACTGGACATACTCAGGGGACAAAGTGGTTTCAGAGATCAAACTGGGACTCCCACATGGCAAATATATGTTCAGCCCGTTGGTTGAACTTTCTCTCCAGCCCAAGAGTTTGTATTTAATTTTGGTGCTAGGGAAGAATCATTGAAGGAATTTAGAGTCAGCATTACATAATTTATGTTGAGGGAAAAAATTAGGGAAGGGAGGAGCAGAAAGAAGGACTGGATAGCAATTTGTTGCAGTGTTTCATTCGAAAGATCTCTTTTGTCACAAACTAGACGCATAGTTATGGTACGGGTTATTATTATGTACATTTGAGATCTTTTATGGTCAGTGACAAAGTTATCTGTTGTGTAAATATGGAAAGATGCCAAACTAGCATGGATAAAATTCTACTAATGCTGAATATCCCTAAGAGGAAAATGTTAAAAGATATTGAAGCGAAATTACTTTAGAGATCTGCTTGACAGAGGTCAAATACTAACCCTGCTAATATGTGAACTAGACTATAAGTATCAAAACTCTATTTGGCTTACCGCCTCCACTGAAAACAACAACCAAAAAAATCACTCAGTTTCTCATGAAAATCTACCTTCTTTAAGTGAGTGAACAGAAAGTGTCCCTCAATTGCTCCCTGAAGTTAACACTGTACTTCACCCCTGGATCTTTCCAGACCCCTGGGGTCAGTATCTCTCGCCCCACTCCCCTCAGACACACACTCCAATTTGGGAACCACTGCTTTAGAACAATCAATTATTTACCATCTCTAGTTCAAGTAAAACATAATAAAACCTGAAAGTTCTCAAAATTCCTAGGGCACGAAATTTGTCTTTTAACATGACCAATAACTTGGACAACCAAATGATCTTAGAGCACATATAGCAGAAAAATGAGATAAGAACATTACCAAAAGAAAAATTACTACCTTTCTTATTATGACTGATCCACCTTGAAATTGTGCTATCAAGACTCTTTTAGACATGACTTTTAAGTGCTTCATTTGTCTCTGTATTCAGAACACACACACACACACACACACACATACACGTGCCCTAGGCAATGAGGAAGTTTCCAGAGCTATGTAAACAATGTAGTCTGACTTCTGAGAATTCGTTCCGCATATATTACATGCATTGATATTCAAATATTCACATGAAGTTCCCAGCAAGCTTGCAGTGATTATGACCTCCACAATCACCTTAATTGGCTCAGCCCCTCTTTATGAGTGTGCTTTGGAGTCACAGGAGATGAGCTCAGTCCTCTGTGACTGTGCATTTATACATGTTGTCTTTCTGCTTTTCTTTTTGTGAAAACTCTATAGTTTAAAGCACCTCCAGGAAGAAGGTTTAGAGCGGGGCTTTCAGATACTCAAAAAAATTAAATTAGATATACTGTTTGTAAAATCCAGGGCCTAGTATTGTTTATTAATATTTGATATTATTGATATATTAATAGTTAATTAAAATATTAAAAATTATTGAATGTATTTTTTTCGGGGAAGGGACGCACCTGGCGATGCTCAGGGGTTACTCCTGGCTCTGCACTCAAGAATTATTCCTGACTATACTTGGGGGACTATGTGTAGTGCTGGGGATTGAACCCAGGTTGGCCACATGCAAGGCAAACACCCTCCCCCACTGTGCTATCACTCTGGTCCTTCAATGTATTTTTATTTTATTTTAGGCAGTTAGGTGAGTGTTAAGTCAAATTGTGATTTTTTAATAGACATGGGGTTCATTATTCTACTAGTATACTAGTATCAAATAAAAGGAACACTGTAGGTCTTTGTTATTCTTGGTATAGAAATAAGACTCTTGAATTGGATGGGAATATAGCTTGAGTTGGGATATGTGCACGGAAAGTACTTCGTTATATGCATAAACTTTTGTACTTGGAAAATCCAGTTTTCCAGATTTGTTTCTAGAACCCTCTGAATAGACTTAAAGCTCATTGCCAAAGCTGTTTGAAAGGAACCTGCTCAGCTATAAAGCAGAATTTCAGGAATCTTAATAGAGAGCAAATACTTTAAAATATATCAAAAATCTGGATCTTCCCTTCCCAATTTGTTTTGGGGATATAACTCATGGTATGGGGTGAGAAAGGTCATTTCAGGTGGTGTTCAAGCTACTGGGTAATACCAGGGTTTTACCTAGGGCTCCTACATGAAAAATATCCCTTGGACCAATCCCAAGATTTCTTTATAGAAATCTTAATAGAGAGTTTATTTTAGGAAGTGCCTATGAATACTGTATGACTAGCATTTGGATACAATGGGCAATGCTCTGTTGAATAAGAAAACAATTATGAATCTTAATTTAGTTATTTTTTATCTTGTTTATTTTTTGTATGCTAGGGATTAAACCCAGTTCTCAGTATTGCAAGATACTCACTTTGCCACAGGACCATGTCCCTGTCATGAAACTTAATTTTCCCCACTCCCCAGAATCCTGCACATATATCAACTCCTATAGCCAGTTTGATATGTTTTCTGAAAATAATCTCCTTTAATTTAATTACCTGAGCTTTCTATGCTGTTGGGATATTTCTTTGAAAATCAAGGGCAGTAAATACTTTGGTAAAGTAAGATATTACAGTAAGTGAACCAAGCAGGGAGGGGGCATGGAGAGGAGGACTTTGGGTTATCCTAGTCTCCAGAACTCCAGTGAGTTCCTTGACAAGAGAGAGGAAGAGCCAGACTCCTCCTAATATTATGATTAGGCACCATATATATGTGTTGAAATATACATGTAGGTTATGTACTCGGGCCTGATCTCTCTGGAGCCCACCCGAAGGGCTAAGAGTTTACCGCCTGCTGGATAATATTCCCCCCACATCTGATAGCTATCTACCAGCATACTGGCCAAGACACCTAAATTACCGAAAATGTTTGCTCCAAAAAAGGCTCCCTGAAAAATAAAACTACTGAAAAGGAGACTTTAGGCTGGAAATATAACTGGATTGGTTGTCTTTGGTACGCTGCCATCTCAAATCCCCCTTCTCTCTTTCAAAGGCATTCCGGCTCAAAACATTACACAGTAAAGGCCTAGGTGGTGCGAGGACACCTAGCAGGACCCTCCCTGCTTTCCACATGGGAGGTCTAGTTGTGGGTAAACTCCGGCCCGCCCCCAGTCTTCTTCCGTGGACCAGCCTTATCCCCTAAGTTTCACCGGTGCGCATGCCTCCGGTGGGTTCAGCCTGACCTAAGATCGGGTTCCTTTGTGTTGACAACCTGTATAGAATCTTTTAAAACCTCATGTCCCCCCCCCGCTGGGGACCGCCCGCCCCGCCCGCAGGTATACATATATACAGTATATATGTGTATGTATGCACATATACACATATATGTGTATATATACAAGATACATGTATATAGATACACATATATACATGTATATGTATTAAAAACCACAATGTGCAAAAGAAGAGAGAGAGAGAGAGAGAGAGAGAGAGAGAGAGAGAGAGAGAGAGAGAGAAGAAAGTGCCTGCCACAGAGGCAGGTGTGGTGGGGTGGGGGAAAATGGGATGCTGGTGGTGGGAAATGTTAACTGGTAGAGGAATGGAATGGGTGCTGCAACGTTGTATGACTAGAATGTAATCATAAATGGCTTTGTAATTTTCTAACCCTCAGTCATATGATAAAAAGAGAGAGAATACAAGAGCTACATTGAAGCCACTGGTGTTTATTATTTTTAGAAATTTTTCAGAAAGCACCTTGTTTATACAAGTAAAATTTTGTATGCAATTGCAAGGGGTTCACAGAATCTAAATTAAGAATTCTGGGGTGATACAGGAAGATCATTTTGTATCACTTGTCTTCCCATTGTTCATCAATTTGCTCGAGCAGGCACCAGTAACATCTCCATATGTCCTGTTACATGCTAGTGTAGTCTAAGGGCATCTGCTTGCTCCAGGAACATGTAGAGCCTCAAAGCATTCCCTCATGTCATGGCAATGAGGTCTGTAACTGTTACTAGTTTTTGACATATCAAATATGACAAGAGTAGTTTGCCAGGCTCTGCGGTGCAGGAGAATGATCATTGCAGTGTATAAATGTGAAAGATCCTAGGAATGACCTGGTTCTAACTTCCATTATTGCTTAAGAATGTTGTGTTGCGGCGCCAATGCAACTGTGGGTCTGGAGTGTCTCTCTTCCGGTTGCTGGGTGTGGTGGCTGGGAGCTCGCAGCTATGCCCCTCTGACATGGAGGTGGAGGAATGGAAGGAGGAGCCCAAATACCTGCTCCAAGTCCAGCCAGCGTGGCTCCCCCACACTTGTGAGAGAACCCTAGGAGCTATGTTGGATTCAGCCAGTGGCTGGCTGAGCCATTTACTGCCCTCTGGAACTCCATAGGCTGCTCCATGTGGGCCCGAGCAGTGCAGCTGTGGTTCTGGAGTGTTTGGGTCTGGAGTGTCTCTCTTCCGGAGTTGCCAGTGCAGCTGTGGGTCTGGAATGTCTCTCTTCTGGTTGCTGGGTGTGGTACAGGAAGATATACCTTAAATAATAATGGTAGGAGGTACATTTAGTGAACATGAACAGTCTTATGGGCCAGTGCTGTACTAGATAACTTCAAAATATATATATATATATATACATACATATATATAAATAATATTTATTGTATATAATATTTATCAACAATATTTTTAGAGGGTTGGCAAATCTAGTGGTGCTCAAGGCTTTTTCCTGGTTTAGCCTTAGGGATTATTTCTGGTGCTGCTTTAGGTAACATATATGTTGCCTGGGATCAATCCAGGATAGACAGTGCAAGACCTTAACCCCTGTACTATTTCTCTGACCATAAGACACAGCAACAATTTTATAAGATCATTTCTTTGGTTTGGGTGGATTAACAATCCCTGCGATGCTAAGGGATTACTCCTTAGCAGTAAATGCTGTAAATGATGCCCTATTTAGTAAGAAGTCATTTGCAGCATTTACTACTTGTGTTTATTGATTTTCAAATTACCCGATTTGGTAAGCAGACACTCAGGAATTACTCCTGGAAGTTCTCAGGGGACCATATGAAATGATGGGGATTCAACATGGATTGGTCATATGCAAGACAATCATCTTCCTACTGTACTATCTTATAGTCCCTGTAAGATCTTATAGTTTACAGAAAAAATAATGTTACTATCCAGTAATCTTATCCCCTTCAAGGGTCAGAGAGTCACATAGGAATGCAATGAACAAAGCAGAGTTTATTGTGCTGGCTAGCCAGGATCCAGCTCTCCCACGGACTCGCAGGTCCGAAAAGGCAGGAGCGACCTTGAACCTTCTCAAAGGGCCCCTTATGAAGGCTCTTCCTGTCCATCACAACAGGGCCCGCCCAGTACCTAGCCAATTAGTTGATGCTATTTTGTCTCTAGCCTATCCACTTAAGGTATATTGCTCCTCAGCCTATAGGTGTGTGGTCACATGAGCAACTAGGCAGGGAACGTCCTACACATATGCAGGGTCATCTCCCTTGACCTGTCCATCCAGGTGGGGCATGCCTGCCATTAGCCCATCCAGGCCTGGCATGTCTAGAACGCGCACCAGGTCAACTTCAGGCCCTGTCCACATTCCACAGCCATATTCCTTTTGTTTACCTTATTCTGGGTAAGAGGCATCAGCACCCGGGGTGGGTGGAGGGGGCTCTTACTGATCTCTGTTGGGGAAATCGGAGACAAACGACTATTTTTTTATTGCTTATCCTTTCAGTAACAGAAGAGATAACTGATTATGAGAGATATTTGGTATTGACACCAAGTTGAACAATGGAATTATCTGGAAATATACTTCAGATACTCTCAAAGTTCATCATATTTTTCATAAAGATTATATCTTGCATATAAAGTTAATGCATGTTTGAGCTTTAAATAAACAAAATGCTTGTATGTAGATGATGTTTTGTATTGCTCTGGAAGGAATGCCTGGGTAGAACTTGCATGCAGTGAACTTTGATATTTGAAGTTTGTTTTTTGCTTTTTCTTTTCTAATCTTTTCTTACCTAAGATGTGTTTCTTTTGAAGACCTTGCTTTTATATACATTTTCATCTACCTCTAAGGCACAGAAGACAGATATAATTACTACCTGTTTTATAAATAGTGTTGCACCAAGATATTACGTGATTTTCCCAAGGTCAGACCACAAATTATAATAAGAACTTCATGTCTCCTTTTTTCATCAACCATAGTCTTTTGCTTCTCAGAGTATCTCATTGTGAAACGAGACATAAGACTAGAAAAAGAGCATGATATGTTTAATGAGGACTGATATAAAGTATTTCAGCCAGGTAAATAAAAACTATTTAGAAACTCTAATAGAGCAAGAATTTATTAATAATTTTATTTATTTCTTCCCTCCATAGCAATATAAAGGAGTTCAAAGATAAATAAATAAAAATCTTGGCCCTGGAAACTGAAAAAAATGTAACCTTTAAGACTTTGGGAGGAGGAGGAAGTTTCATAGCAAGCTAAATGAAAACAAAGAATTCTATAGGAGCTTCCCTGTTGTTTTACTTTCTCACCATGTATAACTTCTGTTTCTTCTAGGATTGGAGAAATACCCTTCCCCTTCTTCCCTTTATTTCTTAAAGCAAAGACTGGGTTTCACAGGATACTTTACCTATATTCTAATTACAATGCTAAGCTTAATTACGCTAAATGTTGTTTGTGAAATTTTGTCATTTACAGCATTTACTGCTTGTGTGTTTATTGATTTTCAAATCGCCCTATTTGGTAGGCAGATCATACCATGTTTATCCTTTTTTTAACAAATGGATAAATTGAAATCCTGAGACTGGAGGACTTCCCATAGCAATCAGAGAGAGAGAGAGTAGATCTATATCCTGGGTTTAAGCCCAGCAGCATTTTTCCTTCTTTCCACTTAACAGATCTGAAAGAAGAGTCCAGTGAATACAAATTAGACTGTTTAAAATTATTTTCTTAGAGTAGCCACACCCAGAAGTGCTTGAAGGGTCATCAGGACTGTGCCTCAAAGTACCAGAAGAGAGTGGGTGAGGAAGGGGTATGCTGTGCCTTGGGTGGAACCCAGAACCTTGAAGAACTTGAGCTATATCTCTGACCCAAAGATGATTCCCTACTTAGCAGCAACATTTAAACCTTTCAGAACAACTTGGTTCAAACAGAGCTGCTTTCAGACTTGCTTTTTAAGGACCTATGTATCTATTCTGGTACAGAGAATTCTGGGTTTTTTGATTTATATTTAGAATTTCTCTTAGGAAAGGTATCACTTGTATCACTTGTCTTCCCACTGTTCATCGATTTGCTCAAGCTGGCACCAGTAACTTCTCCACAAATCCTTTCATGTGCTACTGTAACCCAAGGGCATCTGCTTGCACCAGGAATGCGAAGAGCCTCACATCATTCGTTCAGGTAATGGAAATGAGGTCTATAATTGTTACTGATTTTTTGCATATCAAAAATGACATGGGTAGCTTGCCTGGCTCTGCCATGCGAGTGGTATACTCTCAGTAGTAGGCTCTCATCTCGTGCACTTACTGATGAACCGCAATAGGGAGAGATTGGCTTTTCCCTTGGGTGGAGCTCTGAGGAGCTGTGGAGTCTGGATGTTGAAAATGACTGCCCACAGGTGTGGGGGTTCCTCTGACTTCTTGCAAGGCTCTATTGGGATGGCGGGCCAGGGCTAGACCCACCTTCCATCCTGGGCACCTCATGATCAGCTGAGCACAGGGAGATACAGTAGCAGCTCTGCCCCGTGTATCTGAGTCTCTGGATCAGGCATACCTGGGTTTGAAACAGGTTTTGCAGTAGGGTGGGTCTCTGATGAGCAGGGCTTGAGATCGGCTTTTCTCCTGGGTGGAGCTCTAACCAGCTGTGGATTCCGGATGTTGAAAATGACTGCCCTCATGGTGTGGGGGTTCCTCTGGCTTCTTGTGAGAAGGTAAAGGTAAAGGAAATGAATTGCTCTTATGAAAGTTGGAGATTTTTTAAAAATGGAGCCACCATAAGATACACAACTACAAAGTTGTTCATGATTGAGTTTCAGTCATACAATGGTCCAACACTCAATCTTTCACAGGTGCACATTTCCCACCACCATTGTCCCAAGTTTCCCTTCTGCCAACCCCTATACTATAGTCTGCTGTATGGCAGACATTTTTCTTCTCTGTCTGTCTGTCTGTCTGTCTGTCTTTCCTCCCATTCTTCCCCACTATCCCCCATTTCACCTTTCAGGTGCTATGGTTTGCAATACTGTTACTGAAAGGTACCATGTATACTGTAAACCATTCTTAATAAATGATTAAGAGATAGAGACAGCACAAAGGGTGAAGCATATATTTTTTAATGCAGGAGGCTCGAATTCATTTGCTGCACAGAGCTGAGAGTAGCTCCTGAGAACCTCCAAGCCAAGCTGGAACATATTTCTCTCCCTCATGCAAAAGTAACAATTCACATTCTATAAAATTTATCCTGTTAAGACTTACAACTGAAAAAGTCTTTTAGTTTGATTTAGAGTTCTACAATACTGCCAAAGTCTAATTTTATAATTAGCCTCTTCAAAAGCACCTTCCGATCTAAGAACCATTAGCAGTTACTTTTCTTCTCTTTTTAGACCCTGGCAACCACTTATTCCCTGTCTTTACTGATTTATATATTCTGGACATTTCATATACATTTTCATATATTATATATATATCCATATTAATGTCATGCAAATAAATGCAGTCATTCTATATCTGTCTCTCTCCTTCTGACTAATTTCACTTAACATGATCCTCTCCATGTCCATCCATTTATAGGCAAATTTTATAACTTCATTTTTCCTAATAGCTGCATAGTATTCCATTGTGTAGATGTACCAAAGTTTCTTTATCCAGTGATCAATTCTAGGGCACTCTGATTGTTTCCAGATTCAGGCTATTGTTGAATAATGCTGCTATGAACATAAAAGTAGGGATGGTGTTTCTGCTGCGTGTTTTTGGTTTCCCGGGGTATATCCCCAGGAGTGGTATGGCTGGGTCAAATGGGAGTTCAATTTCTAGTCTTTGAAGGAATGTCCATGTAGTTTTCCAAAAAGCCTGTACCAGGCGACATTCCCACCAACAATGGATGAGAGTCCCCTTTTCCCTGCATCCACGCCAGCACTTGTTCTTGCTCTTTTGAATATGTACCAGTCTCTGTGGTGTGAGATATCTCATTGTTGTTCTGATTTGCATCTCTCTGATGAATAATGATGATGAAAATTTTTTCATATGTCTTTTGGCCATTCAAACTTTTTCCTTGTCGAAGTTTCTGTTCATTTCTTCTCCCCATTTTTTGATGGGGTTGGCTGTTTTCTTCTTGTAAAGTTCTGCCACTGCCTGATATATCCTGGAAATTAACCCCTTATCAGACGGGTATTGGGTGAATATTCTTTCCCATTCTGTGGACTGACTTTGTATCTTGGTCATTGTTTCTTTTGAGATGCAGAAACTTTTTAGCTTCATGTAGTCCCATATGATAATCTTTTCTTTTAGTTGTTTTGTTAGTGATGTTTCTTCTTTGAAGATGTCCTTAGCTTCAATGTGGAGGGTTTTTCCTATATTTTCTTCAATTTACTTTATGGATTCAGGTCTGATATTGAGATCTTTAATACATTTTGATCTGATTTTTGTACATGCAATATTTTAAAGTTACTAATATTCCTTTGTATGTATATACCAAATATTTTAATCTACTTATCAATTGATGTCCATTTAGAGTATTTCCAATTTTTGTAATTATGAACATTGTTGTTTTGAGCATTTGTATGCAAGTTCTTTGCTGAATAAGTAATTTTTTTTGCTTTTGGGTCATATTTGACGACATTCAGGGTTACTCTTGCTCTTCACTTAGGAATTACTCCTGGTGGTGCTTGGGGGACCATATGGGATGCCAGGGATAGAACCAAGGTTGACTGCCTGGACTATCACTCTGGCCCCTGAATAAGTACTTTTATGTCTTGGGTCTGTAGACCTAGCAGTGGAACTGCAGGGCTGTATGGTAACTTTGTTTAACATGTGGGGTGGGGTTTGGAGCATACCTGGCTGTGCTCAGGGTTCTTTTCTCAAGGATCACTTCTGGTAGTGTTTAAGGGGCCACAAATACTAGGAATCAAACTGGAGTTGGCTGCATGCAAGGTAAATGCCTTAACCCCAGTATTGCATGAATAAGGAAACATTAAACTGTTCCCACAGAGGCTAGATGGATCATAGAAATATTTTACAATACTTCTAGCAATGCACAGGGTTTCTTTCTTCACGATCATTCCAAGTACTTGTATATCTCTTTTATAAAAATTTATAGGCCCCCCAGGATGAACCCAGAACTACCGCAGAGCCTGTCTCTACCCGTGGTGTATTCAAAATGCCAAAAACAGTAACAATAATGGACATAATTCCCAACGAATGGAGATGTTACTGTTGCCTGTTCGAGCAAATCGATCATCAACAGGAAGACAAGTAATACAAGTGATGTGCCCTACATAATTTTGGGGAGTGGTTATACCAGCCTTGCTTGTGGCTCTGTGCTTAGGGGACTAAAGTGTTGAGGATTAAACCAGGGTTTGTAACACGCAGGCAAGTGCCTTAATCCCTAGTAAGTGCTTGTATATCTTGCTATTTTATTCATCCTAGTTGGTACGGCCTGCCCTTGAGGTGTTTTAGGTGTGGCTGTAGTGCCTGGCTGTATCAGCAGGTGGCAGACAGGAGAGAGGCTTGTCTACACCCCCCAGAGCTCTGCCCTGTGGGCCCTGGATGGCTGATGGTCTGACTTAGAAAAAAGACTGGGATTAACCCAGAGCTATGGCAGAGCCTGGGAAACTACCCATGGTGTATTTGATATACCAAAAATAGTAACAATAATGGACCTAATTCCCAACGAATGGGGACATTACTGGCACCTGCTTGAGCGAATTGATGAACAACGGTAAGACAAGTGACAAGTTGTTTATAGAGTAGTATGATCTCATTGCAGTTTTTCATTTTCACTTTTCTAATGAGTATGATGTTGAGATTTTTCACGTGCTTGTAGCATTTGCATGTCCTCTTTAAAAGGAAATATATTCAATCCATTTAAAAAATTTGGCTTAGTTTTTTTTTTTTATGTTTGATCTGTAATAATTCTTTCTTAGGCTGATGATGGAGTTCAGTGTAGAGCATTTGTCTTGCATATGTGAGGCCCTGTATTTGACCCTCATTCACAACACAGGTAAATTATTTGCAAATATTTCCTCCCTGAATGGACTTCCAGTCAGTGAGTTCTCTTTTATTTTTTTTGTGTCCTTTGAAGAAAAATATTTGCGTTTTTAATCCAAATTATTGTTTTCTGAAGAAACCATTTGCTAAAAGAAAGTCTCAAAGAAATACTACATGTTCTAATAGTTTTATATTTGTAGATCCCACATTTAGGTCTATGACACAACTTTTTTTTTTTTTTAAATTTTTTTTATTTTTTAAAATTACAAAGATATACAATTAAAAAGTTCATATTTGGGTTTTGGTCAAACAGTGTTGCAGCACCCATCCCGCCACCAGTGCCAATCTCCCACCACCAACATCCCCGGTTCCCTCCCCCTCCCCCAGCCCTGCTCCATGGCAGGTTCTTGATTTCTTTCCATTTCTCTCTCTTTCTTCTTTCCTTCCCCTCCAGACTATGAATTACAGAACATACATTAAAGGGTTGTCATGTGTATCTTTTTGCCTCTATTTAATGCTCAGTTCTAGGTTGGCATTAGTACCCTCAACAATTGTCAGCACACTGTTCCATTTCTGTCTTACCTAGCCTCTGAATCCCACACGTTTGTGATAATTTCTACCTTGACAGGACCTCCTGATATATGTTTCACTTGATCTTGGATATTGGTATCATAATATGTACCTATATATTTATGTTATGTAGATAAATGCAGTCATTCTGTATCTGTCTCTCTCCTTCTGGCTAATTTCGCTCAACATAATCTTCTCCATGTCCATCCATTTATAGGCAAATTTTATAACTTCATTTTTCCTAACAGCTGCATAGTATTCCATTGTGTAGATGTACCAAAGCTTTTTTATCCAGTCATCGATTTTCGGGCACTCTGGTTGCTTCCAGATTCTGGCTATTGTGAATAATGCTGCTATGAACATAAAAGTAGGGATGGTGTTTCCGCTGCGTATTTTTGGCTTCCCAGAGTAGATTCCCAGGAGTGGTATCGCTGGGTCAAAATGGGAGTTCAATTTCTAGTCCTTGGAGGAAAGTCCATATTGTTTTTCCAGAAAGGCTGTACCAGCCGGCATTCCCACCAACAATGGATGAGTGTCCCCTTTTCCCCACACCCACGCCAGCACTTGTTGTTCTTGTTCTTTTGAATGTGTGCCAGTCTCTGTGGTGTAAAGTGGTATCTCATTGTTGTTTTGATTTGCATCTCTCTGATGATTAGTGATGATGAGCATTTTTTCATATGTTTTTTGGCCATTCGAATTTCTTCCTTGCTGAAGTTTCTGTTCATTTGTTCCTCCCCATTTTTTGATGGGGTTGTTTGTTTTCTTCTTGTAAAGTTCTACCAGTGCCTGATATATCCTGGATATTAACCCCTTATCGGATGTGTATTGGGTGAATATTCTTTCCCATTCTGTGGACTGCTTTTGTATCTTAGTCACTGTTTCTTTTGAGGTGCAGAAGCTTTTTAGTTTCATGTAGTCCCATATGTTTATCTTTTCTTCTAAGTTGCTTTGTTAGTGATGTTTCATCTTTGAAGATGCCTTTAGCTTCAATGTCATGGAGGGTTTTTCCTATATTTTCTTCAATGTACTTTATGGATTCAAGTCTGATATTGAGATCTTTAATCCATTTTGATCTGATTTTTTGTGCATGGTGTTAGACACAGGTCCAAATTCATTTTTTTACATGTTGCTGCCCAGTTTTCCCAACACCACTTATTGAAGAGGCTTTCCTTACTCCATTTTAAACTCGTTGCACCTTTTATCAAAGATTAAATGATCATACGTTTGAGGTTGGGTGTCAGGATACTCAATTCTATTCCATAGGTCCACAGGTCTGTTTTTTTATTCCAATACCATGCTGTTTTAATTACTACTGCCTTGTAGTACAGTTTGAAGTTGGGAAGGTGATGCCTCCCATCTTCTTTTTCCCGTGGATTGCTTTAGCTATCCTTGGGGGGTTTATCGTTCCATACAAATTTCAGGATTGTTTGGTCAATTTCCCTTGAAGAATGTCATGGGTATCCTTATAGGGATTGCATTGAATCTGTACAGAGCTCTAGGAAGTATTACCATTTTGACAATGTTGATTCTCCCCATCCATGAGCAGGGAATATGTTTCCATTTCCTTGTGTCCTCTTTTATCTCTTGGAGTAGTGTCTTGTATTTTTCTTTTATACAGGTCCTTTACACACTTGGGTAAGTTGGATTCCTAGGTATTTGATTTTCTGTGGCACAATTGTGAATGGAATTGTTTCCTTAATATCCCTTTCTTCTCTTTTCGTTATTTGTATATAGGGAAAGCCACTGACTTTTTGGGTGTTGATTTTGTATCCTGCCACTCTACTATATGTGTCTATTGTTTCTAGGAGGGTTTTTTGGTAGAGAGTTTAGGGTTCTCTAGGTATAAAAATCATGTCATCTGCAAATAATGATAGCTTGACTTCTTCCTTGCCTATCTGGATGCCCTTGATGTCCTTTTCTTCTCTGATTGCTATGGCAAGTACTTCCAGTACTATATTGAATAAAAAGAGGTGAGAGTGGGCAACCTTGTCTTGTCCCTGATCTCAGGGGGAAGGCTTTCAACTTTCCCCATTGAGAATGATGCTCGCTGTGGGCTTTTGGTAGATGGCTTTTACTGTCTTGAGGAAAGTCCCTTCAATTCCATTTTCTGGAGGGTTTTAATCATGAACGGGTGCTGGATCTTG
>JAJIBD010027055.1:0-25471 GCA_021461705.1 Cryptotis parvus
TGATCACTTGATCACTTGAATCCCGTTATTCATCGATTTGCTCGAGCGGGCGCCAGTAACATTTCCATTGGACCCTATCACGTGCCAATGTAGCCCAATGGCATCCTGGTTGATTCAGGAATATGAAGAGCCTCAAACCGTTCTTTCAGGGTCTTAACAAGGAAGTCTGACCATCTTGTAGGTGGGCGGCCACGTGATCTTTTGACATCCCGTGGGATCCAGTCGGTAACGGCTCTAGTCCAGCGGTTGTCTCCAAATCGCATTACATGTCCAGCCCATCTGATTTTCGATGCCTTGGCAAACGAGACAGCGTCCCGGATTCTGGAATAGCGACGGAGGTCAGAACTCCGGATTCCTTCTCTCACTTGAGTGAGACGTGATATTCCAAGCATAGCTCTTTCGATGCCTCTCTGGGAGACCCGGATAGCATTCTCATCCTGCTTTCGTAGGGCCCAGGTCTCTGAGGCGTATGTTAGTGCAGGGAGAACGGTGGAGTCGAAGAGATGTGCCCGGAGCCGGAGGTTCTTTGTCCTTTTAGCTATTTCTTCGATGCCTTTGAAGGCATTCCATGCCGCTCTCTTCCTCCTGCGCAGCTCAGGTTTTAGGTCGTTCATCATGTTGACTTCTCGACCTAGGTACACATAACTGCTGCATTCAGAGATGTTTGTTCCATTGAGAGTGAATGGGGCCTCTGGAACTAGTTCATTTCTCATGAACATAGTTTTCTTCAGATTCAGCTGTAGACCTACCTTTCCACATTCTCGGTCGAAGTCAGCCAGCATTTGTGCCGCTTGGCTAATGTTTTGGTGTTATTAGAACGATGTCATCAGCGAAGCGGAGGTGGTGTAGTTGCCGACCATCTATCTTCACTCCCATTTCTTCCCATTCTAATTGTCTCATGATGTTCTCAAGGGTGGCACTGAAGAGTTTTGGTGAGATGGTATCACCCTGTCGAACCCCCTCTTTTGACATCAATGATCACTTCTTTGTAGAATGGTGAGATCCTGGTGGTGAATCCGTAATACAGCTCACGAAGGATCTTGATGTATTGGGTTTGAACACCCTGTTTGACTAGGGGCTTCGATGACACAGGTACACCCGGCAGAGGAGAAACCAGCTTTCCCCCGTTGAACCCCCTGCACTCCATGGACCACGAGAGCAACTCCCGACCCGAGTCCACCATCCCGATGGAGCCTCGGAGGAGCCCAGAGAAACCCCCCACACCTTGCTGGCAGCGATCTGTGTCACAATCCACACTCTGCAGCTGGTAAGATCTCCCCACAGCATATTAATCCAGTCTCCAGCCCACAGATTAATCCAGTCTCCAGCCCAGCTTGTCAGAAACCCAGCCTACAAGGACCCGCCCTGCAGAGACCCGCCCTTCAGAGGAGAGTATTTCAAACCCAGAAATGCTTGAGCCTAAGACACAGGTACACCCGGCAGAGGAGAAACCAGCTTTCCCCCGTTGCAGGCGGCCGCTGTGCGACCGCTTACCTCCAAACTACCACAAATATTCTACCCACCCTCTGAGAGAGTCCCACAAAGTAATGAGAATATAGTGCCCGCATGGCAGAGCCTGGCAAGCTGTCCGATGCGTGTTCGATATGCCAAATCCAGTAACAAAAATGTTTATTTTCCTGACCCGAAAGAGCCCTTAATACGGCAGCAGTAAGAAAGGCAAACAAGCAGTGCCTGATAAAATTTCAAGGCTGTCCTAGGCTGCCAAAACGAAGAAGGACTAAAATGACTGTCTGTACTTTCAATGCACGCATCTGGCAACAGAAGCATATATTGAGGATCTGATGCTGCAAGCAAGAAAGATCGAAATGCGACATCATTGGTCTGACTGAGACGAGGAGGCGTCAGTCGCATCATGCTGTATTTGACACCGGAGAAGAATTGTTCCTTGGAACATGTGATCAAAGAGGCGTCGGTGGCGTTGGTGTCCTTGTCAACACGAACATGGCTGTCAACATTGATTCATTTGAATGCCTAACAAACCGAATAGGACGATTACACTTGAGGAGATGTGGTCCACTGCCAGCAATTTCTATCTTCATTGTCTATGCACCAACATCCACATACAAAGAAGGTGAAATTGAGAAATTCTACATGGAATTGGAGGAGTTCTATAAAAAGATCACACCTTCTACAAGATCATAGTCGGTGATTTTAATGCCAAGATAGGACCGAGAAGATCGGCTGAAGAACTCCACATCGGGACCCATGGCCTAGAATGGAACGAACAGGGTGAGAGACTATCTGGAGTTCATCATGTCCACCAAGACTATTCATGGGAACTCACAGTTTCAGAAAGCTGAAGTGAAACGTTGGACATGGGAATCTCTCCTGGCGGACAGTTCCACAATGAAATTGACCACATCATCTTCAATCGACGGTTTTGTCTGACCGATGTTGCTGTCGTCCCCAAATTCCACACAGGATCGGACCACCGTCTCCTTCGTGCAAAATTCTACTTCCCAAGCGGGGAGAAAAGGCTGCAAAGTTTAAGAAGAGAACTCCCAGAACGACCACCAACTGGGCTCTCTTTGGCACCATTGCGGCAACATGGGAAGATACCATCATTGATGACATCGATGAAGAATACAACCGACTGGTTCAGCACCTCCATGATTGTGCGAAGAATGCCGAGAGAGAGAAAGACACAAAAGGACGCTTGTCTTCAGAAACTCTTGAGCTCATTCGCCAACGTGGCAAGGCGCGAGCCTCAGGAGACCTAATGCTAACGTCCAAGCTTGCTAAACAGTGCAGAGAAGCGATAAAAGCAGACCTCAAAGACAGAAGAGCAGAAATACTGGAAGATGCAGCAGAAGCCGGGAAAAGTATTCGCACTGCCCGCCTGTCCTTCGCCAACTATAAGACCAAGATGACTGCCCTCCGACGCCCTGATGGATCTATCACATCTTCCAGAAAGGCAATGGAGAAGATTATCCAGGACTTCTACTCAAATCTCTTTGATAGCCACATCCACCTGCCCACATACCAAATTCCACAGGATGGATATGTCATTCCCAACGTTCTCCCTTCTGAAATCCGACATGCCATCTCATCGGTAAAGAAGGGAACAGCACCAGGGCCAGACAAAGTCAGACCCGAACACCTGAAGAATCTGCCGTTGGTACTCATCAATACACTAGCTCGGCTCTTCACACGCTACCTGTCCGAATGCAAGGTGCCCTCCCAATGGAAAACCAGCAGGACAGTTCTACTGTTCAAGAAGGAGACATTCATGACATCGGCAACTATCGCCCCATCTGCCTGTTGTCTGTCATCTACAAGCTGTTTACACGAGTCATCCTGAACAGGATTAGCAGAACACTAGATGAAGGTCAACCATGCGAGCAAGCAGGTTTCCGGAAAGGATTCAGCACAATCGACCATATCCACACAGTAACCAAGCTCATTGAAGTTTGTAGGGAGTACAAGATGCCACTCTGTCTCACGTTCATTGATTTACAGAAAGCCTTTTGATTCTGTGGAGACTGAAGCAGTCATCAAGCCCAATGTTAATATTGCCCTATTAAATTTCTGCCCTTGACATTTTCCTGCAGGTCCTATGAAGAGTGGGGGAGAAGGCACCTGAGATGAACTGTATCTCAGAACTAAAACAAAAGGTGTGTATTCGTACCATAGATATTCTACAGCCAGGTATATATATATATATCTGATATATATATATCTGCTTCCACAACAAATGTAAAGCAGAGATAAGGATCTTGTGAAAGCTTTAAAGGTATATATATATATATATATATATATATATATATATATATATATATACCTTTAAACTTTCACAAGATCCTTATCTCTGCTTCACATTTGTTCTAGGTATTAGCCTTTTCACTTATTATAGAGCCACCATTTCTTGCTAGGAGGCAAACTGACATTTCTCTCTGATGTAATTATAGTTATATTCAAAAGAGGACCCGATGCAGGCAGACAAACTCTGGTAAGATATTTCAGTCCAGTGAAGAATGAGATGAAATATTTAAACCAGCTAACATAGAAACACATGGTAGGATATTCTGCTACATAGAGTCACAGACCCAAACTTTCTTCCTGCCCCATCTAAACAGTGACCTGCAGGAGGTAACTAACTGCAGGCAAGATGCAGCGGCTCTGGGCCACTGTGTACTCCAGCAAGCAACATCTGTGCTAGTAGTAAATAGGCCACATACTCTGCCCTAGTGATGAAGATCATATGCATAAATTCCTGCATTTGTTTAATTCTGAGGAAATCTCAAGATTATTGCATGTAGTTAATTTTCCAGGTGACGCAAGTATCAATTACCCAGATCCAGGAATCAAATGCAAATATCACTCTATAACATTGTCTATTCATAATATCATCATTCAGAGAACAATCATAGGCAAGATATGGAGTGAGTCATTATAGATCTCCAAACCTTGTATTCTGATGTTGTGTTTTCAAGTGATTAATGCACAGAATAATGTACTATTATATGCTAATTGACAGACAATTTAAGAATATAGTAAATACTTGAAAAAACATTGTAAGAATATTCTGTGAGAAGTGTAGAGCAATGATAGAAAGTTGTCCCAAGTCGCTGTTTCTACAAAGTATTTTTAAACACATCCCTGAAAGATGCCACACCCTGGGTAAAGCTCTACAACCATTTGAATATTGAAATCAAGCAGTAGCTGTGATAAGAAGAGAGGATGCCTCTGTTCCCGGATTACATATTGCATGCGCTGGTCTCCAAGGAAAAATGTTGATGTTGGTCTCAAATTCTCTAGTACATAAAGGTTCATTCCACTTAAAATATCAGCCAGGGAAGCTGAAGAGATAGTACAGTTGGTAGGATGTTTGTCTTGCATGCTACTAACCGGGTTCAAACCCAGGCACCACAAGTTCAAACATCCCTGCCATCCCAATCCCTGTCTAGAGTGATCTTTGAGTGCTAAATCTAGAGTAAGTCCTAAGAATCACTGGGTATGCCCGAAGACCAAATAAACAAGGGGGAAAATATCAATGAGGGATTATGGAGTAAGCTCACTGGTGGTCCCATGGTGTATGTGTGGGAGGTGCTGGGTTCCATCTCCAGAGAAGCCTATACTTCTCTAGAACCCACGTTCCCTCCGGGAAGCTTAGTGATCAGCTGGTAAAAGGAATACTAATAAGAAGCTGGCTTTCGATAATGCCCTGTTGGGGAACTGCTGGGGTCCCTGACAGTATCAGGACAGAAGTTCTCTTCTACCTCGAAGGCCACCGGAGGAATGGATAAAAACTCAAGAGAAGCACTACACTATACAAGAGAGACCAAGTCTCCCACCAAAGAGAGAGGGTCTCACCTGAGAGTCCTACCCAAAAGAAGGGGAAAAATGGAGGGATAAGCAGGGAGTGCACAAAAAAAATTAATAGTGTTTGCATATTAAGTGACTGTTCAGTAAAAACTGTGTTTAAAAATATAGATAAATTACTTAATTTGAAATGCATTCCCTATCTGTTTTTCTTTATTGCCTCTTAAAATTCATTGCAGGGCATTGAGTTATAAATGTCCTTTCTCTTTCCTGAGTATAGAGTGCCAGGCAATCTTCTAGGTGCCTGGACACAGTCATGAAAAAATAACACTTAATTTTTTCTTTCAGGTTTCACCGTGATTGGTGTGATAGAAAGCAATCAGATGAATGACGTAACTAGCATCCACTGGATGATCAGTGCTATAAAGAAACCAAAACATGGAGACGTAGAATGGAATGAAGCTGGACAAAGACTCAAAGATTTTTTGTAGTAAAGGGTGATTCTTCAGAGAAGAGATACTTTCATCAAATTCCTCATTGAGGAGAGTGAACTAAATCTCCCTCAAAAAATCGTGACAGACCCAACAAGTTTTCTCCCTCTCCATGGTAGAAAAGAGGAAATGTTTTCAGTTTTTGATTCATAACGTCTATAGGTATTCTGAAAAAATATTTTTAGAGAGGATCATTGAATGTTACTTGTTTTGCTTTCCTGTTTTGTTTTTTCTAGGTAGTATTACATCATCTGATGTGTCCTTTGAAAGCTATAGATACTTCAAAGGACAATATACTTTTATGAAAGTTTATGACAAAATTATTTCTTCTTTTATAATTTATAATAATGAAAACCCTGTGTTTTTTCTCTTGTTTGAACAACTTAAAAGGTGCCTCTGAAAGAAAATTTTATTTCTCTTTGAAGTTACGTTAGCTTGTTGTCTGTTTTCATGTAAGTGAGACTGCTAAGTTGTTTGAATGTCATCACTGAAATTTGCCAGTCAAATTTTAAAAGCATGTTTTTCTCTATCAGCAATACAAAGAAGCAGCAATTCAGGCATAAACACGATGTGCTGGTTATCCTATTTTTTAGGAACTCTGAATGACAGAAACATAACCTTTTAGAAACTGTATGTGAGCTAAGAAAAATGTTTACATTTTATGCTTAGAGCAAGATAGACCACTCTTTCAATCCCTTGCTAGTTTACCTTGATAAAGATGTGTTTTATCATTGTCTTTTTCTTTTGTAAGGGACATTATAATGTACTGTAACAAAATATCACTTCAGTGCTCTAAATGTGTTTGAAGTTTTTATTTATTGATTCAGCAACTATTCACTATCTTTGTGACAGTCTTGCTTTATAGTATTCTGCAGATGTTGCAAAAAAAAAAATCATTCTATTTACCACAGCACTGGTGTGTTTGTTCTTTATAAATAACAGGATTCCTTTCTATTTTCCTTTTCCTTCAATAACATCAAAGACCAAATGTGCAACTCAGGTCCAGAAACTTTTTCCTTTCACCTGGCTGTGGCTATATTTATTTCTTATGCATAGTTACATTTTTTAAAACTTTATTTAACCTGTCTGAATATCTGATTTTTTGTATAAAAATGAGCATATGCATTAAGAAGAAATTAATAATTTTCAATTTTCTTGAAAAAAAACAACTAAATTATGAGTTTTATTTTTAATTGTATTTTATGTTTTTCATAAACTTGTTAAAATTTTGAATTCTATAAAGAGCTGCATCATATAATCACTGTCCATGAGCATTTATTAGGAAATTAATATAAATTCATATTATGAAATGAGATAACATCATGATGGGTTAAATATTCGGTTATTTAGTGCATTTGAATGGGTAAAAGTAATGATAAATATATCACTTCTTGTTAATCATTTTGATTATTTGCTTTGTTTTTGTATCACATCCCTACATGTGCTCGTCTTACTCCTGTTTCTGTGCTTCGGGGGCGATCCCTGGCAGGACTTGGTGAACATATGCAGTGAGAGCTTTGAACTGTGGTTGGCAGCATGAAAAGCAAATAGCTTAACGCCTACACTGTCCTTACATTCCTTATTAACCTATTTGATTTTTCATAAATACATGTTTCTATATGTGTTACTACCTTTCAAATGATAAACAATCACTGCCTTCCAATTCATCTTCGATTTGCTCGAGCGGGCACCAGTAACATTGAGATAATATGGAGATATGACCTGTCTCATGCTAGTAGAGCCCAAGGGAACCTGCTTGCTCCAGGAACATAAAGAGCCTCAAACCATTCCATCAGGTCATGGGAATGAGGTCTAAAATTGTTACTGGTATCTGGCATATCAAATACTACACGGGTAGCTTGCCAGGCTCTGTTGTGCAGGTAGCATACTCTTGTAGTCATCTCAAAATCCAGCATTTATTGATGAACCATGCGGGCACTTGCGGCCGTGAGAGCCGGGCTGTGATAGGCTGGTCTGCTGGGTGGAGTTCTGATGAGGGCGAAGATAAACAATAATAAAATATTATTATTGTTATTGTTATTATCATTATAATAATTTTATTAACATTATAATAATTGTTATTATTTTATTATTACAATAATAATTGTATTATAATAATAATTGTATTATTATTTTATTATTACAACAATAATGATTTTATTATTATAATAATTTTATTAGTATTATTATAACAATAATTGTTATTGTTATCGTTATTGTTAAAATTATTATTGTTATGATAAACAATAATAAAATCTAAATTAACCTGTAAATTATACTCCAGAAGCACAAATATCTAGATTTATTATCATGATATAGAAAATAGCAAGTTTATCATGAAAAAATTGAACACATTCGACAGTGTATAATATTTCTTTGCCAGTCTTATTGCTGTATCAGCCTAACATCTGTCAGTGAAGGCACTTACATACAAGAGTATGACAGTGCCTTCACTGACACTGTGGTTACATACCACTACTTGGTACAAAACACACACTTCTGTGGATCAACTGATACCAACTTCAGAGGATGAAAGTTGGAATTTGAACCTTGTCTACCACTTACTAGCTTATAGGATTTAAACAATTTTTCATTACCTTGGCAAAATAAAATGGAGAGGAATATTCAATTATAGTTGTATAAAGATTAAATAAGAGAGAAAATATCTATTTTATTAGGGTTTCCTGAAAATTCTGCAGAATTATATAGCATGCAGTAACATAAAAAAGTGACTATGATCCTATCAGTTCCACAAAACCAGTAAACAAATTAGATCCCTATAGTTATCTTATACTTATCCAGTATATTTGTGAAGCTTCACCTAGTGCCATAGATCATTTTTATTTCTTATAAATTATAAGAAGAATATATATATGCACATATACAATGTATGTATGTGATGATAATGGTGTTTATACAGATCACCCAAAGAAGGTAAATAATATATATTATATATAATATACAATATGCATATATAATATATGTATATATTATATATAAAATATATTATGTACATATGTGATATATGATACATGGTATGTGATATATGATATATGGCATATGACATATGGTATATGGCATATGGCATATGGTATATGGCATATGGCATATGGTATGTGACATATGGTATATGATATATGGCATATGGTATATGGTATATGGCATATGATATATCACTGTCACTGTCTTCCCGTTTATCATTGATTTGCTCGAGCAGGCCCCAGTAACATCTCCATATGTCCTGTCTCATCCTAGTAGAGCCCAAAGCATCTGCTTGCTCCAGGAACATAAAGAGCCTCAATCCATTCCGAATGAGGTCTATAATTGTTACTGGTATTTGGCATATCAAATACAATACGGGTAGCTTGCTGGGTTCTGCCATGCAGGTAGCATACTCTTGTAGTCATCTCTAAGTCCAGCATTTATTGATGAACCAAGCAGCTGCTTGTGGCCGCATGAGCCGGCAGTGAGAGGCTGGTCTGTTGGGTGGAGTTCTGAAGAGAGAGAAGTCCAGGTGTGGAAAATGGAGGCCCTCATGGAGTGGGGGGTCGTCTGGCTTGTTGCAAGGCTCTGCTGGGGTGGCGGGCCAGGGCTAGAACCCGCCATCCCTCCTGGACACCTTGTGAGCGGCTGGGCACAGGGAGAGCAAGTAGCAACTCTACCCCATGTCTATCTCTGGATCAGCATGCCTGGCCGGATTAAAAAGACTGCAGCAGGGGTGGATCTTGATGAGCCGGGCTGTGATAGGCTGGTCTGCTGGGTGGAGTTCTGATGAGAGAGAAGTCGGATGTGGAAAATAGAGGCCCTCATGGAGTGGGGGTCGTCTGGCTTGTTGCAAGGCTCTTCTGGGGTGGCGGGCCAAGGCTAGAACCAGCCATCCCTACTGGGCACCTCATGAGCAGCTGGGCACAGGGAGAGCAAGTAGCAGCTCTGCACCATGTCTGTCTCTGGATCAGCATATGATATATATGATATATAATTTATAATATATACTATATATGTTATTTTGGGCCAAGTGATAGCACAGCATGTAGGGCATTTCCCTTGCATGTGGCCTACCTGGCTTCGATCCTCGACATAGTAGATGGTCTCCGAGCACCGCCTGGTGGAGTGTTCGGGGACCATACAATCCCTGAGTGGAGTGCAGAACCAGGAGTAAACACTGAGCATTGCTGGGTGTGACCCCCAAAAAATTAACTAAAAATTAAAAAAGATTTGTTTGAATTTTAAATTATCAGTTTACTATGCCCAGTTCCTTTTTATTTTAAAATCTGTACTGTAACTTCTGAGCTTACTATATTTCTAAAAGATTTGGTTTTGTTTCTGAAAATATTGTTTTGACGCATTATCTGACACAATTCTTATATTCTGTTTTCTTCTACGACTATACATAAGTAAGAATTTATGAACCCAGAGCCACAGCAAAGCCTGGTAAGCTACCCATGGTGTATTCAATATGCCAAAAACAGTAACAATAATGGACCTCATTCCCAGCGAATGGAGACGTTACTGGCGCCCGCTCAAGCAAATCGATGAACAAAAGGAAGACAAGTAATACAAGTGATACAAGTTCATTACTGTTCTTTATAATAGACTCTCAATGACAATCAGAGGAGCTAATAAAATCATTTCTGAAATTTTATTTTAGAGATGTTACTGGTACCATATTAAAAGATACTTTTGTATTGGATCTAGAAAAGGTAACAAGGAAATTGCTGAGAGAAATACTAGAAATTAGTGCTATTTTCTGAAAACTATACATTTTTGTGTCTTGAAATTAGTGGCACTACAAAAAATAACAAAGTTATTCTAAACAGGTAAATAAGATTAGAAAAGTAAATGTGATTTAGAGTTCATCCTTGTTGGTGTGGTTTTATCAGAGACCGATTTTAAGTGACCAATATGATATTGCTGGAAATGCAGATTGAAAAAAAATGGACATTTTATAAGCACTCAAGAGGCAGTCTCTATATTATTAGAATATTTACCTATAACATGTAATCTTGGAATGCATATAATACTTTATGCTTTTAAAATGAGAATGTGAGTGATATGTTATAAATTTTTAAGAAAATAGTTTACCTAAAGTTCTAAATTAGATGAACTTCCAATGAAAACATTCTTTTTCTTTATATATAAAAATATTTCAGAAATTCAAAGTTGTATGTTCTATGTACTAATTCTCCACATTTATTTTCCTTGCATAAGTCTCTAAGGCAGATATCACTAAACCATTTCATACATAAGTATATTGAGACTAATTTGAGTTAGCAGAACAGAACTTACCTTAAGTTTTTTCTCTGTTTATTAATAAACCTTTTTAAGCTTCATTACTGCATTCCAATTAAACTATATCAAATAGAAAGAAAATAAATCACTCCATTTTTTCTAAACTCCCTATAGGAAGTAATGAAAGAACTTCTTTAGTTGCAATGCTTCAAAAGAACTGTTAAAGAATGAAAGATGGTATCTTGTAGATAAAACACAGAGTAAAACAATTCAGTACAAAGATTCACTGTTAACTTTTCAATCAAATTCATGACTGATGCTGGAGTCTTAATTATTAGAGGAGTTTTTTTGGATTGTGTCTTTGAACAGACTTCCTAGAATTCAACAAAGCCAAATGCTTATCAATGGCTCATCTCATATTTTTAAAGATTACTCTTCAGAATTAATTTCTGGGTCACTTTTAGTTGTCATCAACTTACATCAGAGTGAGTGTGAAACAATTCTCAGACATACACGTCAGACACGCCTCAAGGAAGTGCTGACCTCAAATGAGGAGCTGTCTTCCTTATCTACAAAATTGTGAAATTGTTTGTCTGTGAAATACATGAAACTGACTGCTATCAGTGATTACTGTAGAAGATGAAGTAAAAGAATTTTGAAGTTATGCAGATTTCCTTAAGTCCTATTCAGCAATTTGTATATAATTTTCCAGGGCCTTCATAAAGAACAAGGAACAGTGCTGTAACAATTTGTGTGTGGCATTGAAACTCCCAAAATAATCAAAGTGATTCTGAGAAAAAATATAGGAGGTGTTGCATTGTCTGACTCTGCATTATACAATGAGTTATAGTATGGAAACTAAGAGTTCCTGGAACAAAGGTACAGTCACAGACCATTAAATTTAAATTTAGAGTCCAGAGATCAAATCTTCAAACATATAGATATTTAACTCATGATAAAACATCTAGGCATGCCACTGGAAAATGACACTGAAAGATCAAGTTAACCACATGATAAATAAATCATCTGGATCAGTATTTCACATCATGCACAAACACTAGTTTAAAAAGTGAAACAAAGGCCTAAATATTAGATACAAATCCACAGAATCATCTACATAAACTACTCCTTTACAATGGTTTCATAATCTTATTCAATTGTATAATACCATTGACAAAGAATAAAGAAAGAAGCACAAATAACAAATGTAGCTATATCAAAATTAAAAACCTTTTGTACTATGATAGGCAAGATTTCTACCACTGAACCACCCATGCAATTTTTTATATTATGAAAGAAATGGCAGCCAACTTTAAAAAGTACTTCATTGAATGGCAAAACATATCTACATATCAAACATGTGAAGAACATATATACATATAAGCATGTGTACATATAATATGTAAATACATAAATCACTCACAGTTCTCAGTAACAGAAAAAGCAACAAATGCATCAGAATGAGAGAGACTTGCTGAACAGATATTTCCCTAAGAGTCATGCAGTTATGCCATCAGTGTGGAGAAAAGTGTCATCACTGATAAATCAAAAATGCAAGTCAAAATAACAATGAGAAATTACCTCATACAATGAGAAATTCATACGTGAAGAATAAAACTGCTGGTGATGATGCAATGAGGTAAAAAGGAAAGCTCTGTCATTTTTGGTGGCAATGCTGCCTAGTCAGCACTTAGAGAACAGAATGTATGTGTCTCAAACATAAATAAAATTTTTGGGGCCCCCCCCCCCCCCCCCCCCCCCCCACCCCCCCACCCCCCCCCCCCCCCCCCCCCCCCCCCCCCCCCCCCCTAAAGATGAAATTCTTATGTAATCTAGCCATGCTCCATCCTGGCACTTGCCCCATCAACAAGAAAAATATGAATTTGAAAATTTCATGGAAGAACTCTATGTGATAGTCAAATTCTGGAAACAATCCAGATGCCCAACACAAATTCCTAGATAAAGGAATTTTGTTATATATAGAAATAGAATATTATTTTAAAAAAATGAAAGCATACATTTTTATGCTTCTTCGATAGAACTGGTAGGCTCAGTTTGAACAAAATGAGTAGAGGGAGGAAAATAAAACAAGGCAATCTCAGTCATTGCTCGACTATTAAAAAAGAGAGAATAAAAAAATAAGTTCTGGCAAATCCTGATCTTCTACAGAACTAAATATGCCAATATGCCAAGCAATGGGAAGGAGGTGATGATAAGAAGGTGTTTCAGAAATAGCAGTGGAGGTACAGGTATAATCAATCATGGTTGTGATATATACTTTTGCATTCCTAACCAGTATTATTAATAATATTGTAATTAAAATACCTTAATAAGATATTGGGAAATAATGTCTATTTCTTCCTGAATGTTGCATATTAAACAAAAAGATAAGAGTTTTATAAAATTAGTTGTGGTTTTTTTTGAAATTTTTTATTATACCACTGTGAGATACACAATTACAAAGATGTTCATAATAGGGTCTCAGTCATACATTGTTCCAGCACCCATCCCTTCATCAGTGACCCATTCCCACCACCAATGTCCCACATTCCCTCCCTCCAAGCTCTATAGCAGGCATTTTTATTTCCCTCCCTTTCTCTGTCTGTCTCTCTTTCTCTCTCTTTCTCTCTGTATGTCTCTTTCATTTTTGTAATTTTTATTATACCATGTGAGATATAGAATTACAAGGTTGTTCATAATTGGTTCTCTACATACAGTGTTCCAGAACCCATCCCTCCACCAGTGACAATTCCCACCACCCAATTCCCAAATATGCCCCCAAACCCTGACTGCCCCTATTGCAGGCACATTTTACTTCTTTATCTCTTTGTCTATGTCCCTGTGTTTCTCAATTTCTCTTCTATTAAACTTTGTGGCTTGTCCTGCAGACACTAATAATGTATGATATCTCTATCTGATTATTTAATAGTGAGTTCTAGTGTGACATCATAATTCCTCATTCCCGTAACCTCTCCAGTTTGATGCAAATAGAATGATCATTGAAGTGTACAAATGAGAACGATCCTGAAAGGACTTAGTGCTAAAATACGCTGAGGCTAAGATTAACACTCAGGCATGGATCTGAAGTGTCTATCTTCTGGCATTTGGCTGTGGTTGCTGGAGCTCAGGGTCACACCCACTGACCTGGAGTCTGGGGAATGGGTGGAGGCCCCCAATTCTTGCTCCAAGTCCAGCAGCCATTGCCGCCTGAATGCTGAGCAGGCCCTAGAAGCTATGCAGGACATGGCCAGGTGTTTGTTTGAGCCTTTTGCTTTTGCCCCAGGAACTCCATAGGGCCACTCCCCATGAGACCGAGCTGCGCAGTCGTGGATCTGGAGTGGTACTTTTTAAAGTACCGTTTTCTTTTTCTTTTCTTTATTATTTTCACACCTGGCAATACTCAGGAGTTACTCCTGGCTCTACTTACAGGAATTACTCCTGGTGGTGCTCTGGGGAACAAATGGGATGCTGGAGATAGAACCCAGGTTGGCTGTGTGCAAGGCAAAAACTCTCTACACGGGACTATTGCTCCAGCCCCTTAAATACCTTTCTCATCACTAAAATTTTACAAATAATTTTATAAATCTTGTAACTATATTAATATGATTTAATTCATGAATTGAAAAAATTTGCCTAACATATAGGGAATTTAGAGAATAATACTAATAGAGTGTTTCAGAAGATCTGCCTGTTATCATTAGTAAGATATAATGTACATTTTTCTGTTTTTTTGTATAAAGTAAAGATTAAGAAGGAATTTAGCTGTATTTTTAATACATTTATTAAAATACCTGGTCAGAAATTTACTTCCACTCTTAATCAGATCTCTAAAAATATTTTCTCAAGTTGATGTTTTACTTTTATGAGAAATCTGCTGTTTTAATCCATTTCACTGAAGTTCATTCTTTCCAATTTGAATTATAATGAGCCAAGATACTAATGAATAAATTATGCCCTATATTGTCCTAATTTGGAGACACACTTGGTAATTTGGAAGCAACCAAATCTTCCTGGTTACTCCTGGTTATTCCTGGTAATTCCTGAAGCAACCAGATGCCATTGGACTACACTGGCACATGATAGGGTCAAATGGAAATGTTACTGGCATCCACTCGAGAAAATCAATGAATAATGGGATGTCAAGTGATCAAGTGCTCTCAAGTGATATTGTCCTAAAGAAGTCTATGTTAAGATGGAATAAATGACAATAGAAGTGGATAGCATAGGTGTTGTCTCTAATACACAGATTTCTTTTAAATAACCACAGAGTTCACTAGCTTTCTTGATTGAAAATGATTGTCTCCCTTCATAAAGTTTGTTCATAGGAGATAATCTATAAAATGTGTTTTTAATTTTTTCTTGTGGATGTTTCTCAACAACTATGGAAATGTGCTTTTTTTTCTTCCTTTATATTAGAGCTTTCATTCACATGATCCATCTCTGATCTGCCAGTAAATAGAGTATATTGGTTAAAATAGTATTTAGAATACTATTTAAATTATTATCAATTTAATTAGACTAGAGTTTTAGCTCAAAACTTATTTTAAGCAAATAGCTAAAATCAAATTAGTGTTTTAATAAATTCCATCAGGCAAATATAATTAACTTGAACAAATCAATTACTATGCATTTATATTTAAGGAAATCTTATGTTGTTGAAACCTTTGGAATAAAAGTTTTCATTGTGCATTGTTTTAAATATATAATATATATCTAAATATGTCTAATTATACATGTTAGATTTCTCAGCTCCAAATCAGAGAGAAAAAACATTCTAATAGTGCATAAATAATTTGATTTATTCATGCATTCAAAATATTTTACTGATATTGACTATGATCTGATACCAGAAATGGGTATTTTTACTAAATATTACAAGGAGAAGGGCCGGAGAGATAGCACAGTGTGTAGGGCGTTTGCCTTGCACCACGGCCAACCTGGGTTTGATCTCTGGCATCTCATAAGGTCTCCCGAGCATAACCAGGAGTAATTCCTGAGTGCAGAGCCAGGAGTAACCCCTGATCATTGCTGGGTGTGACCCCCCCCAAAAAATTAAATATATCAAGGAGGATTTTGCAGATTTAAGCTTTTTGTAATGGAAAAAAAATGACTTATCTTGGAATCCGATAATAATTTAAAAAATGTATTCTTATTTCAGAGAGGATGGCAAAAAGTCATAATTAGAGAGGTGATGAAAGAAACAGAATATGTGTGTCAAAGGGATCCTGCCAAAGAATTTCAGCAGGTTCTGAAAAACTCTTTGGAAAAGTCATGGAAATGGATTCTCCCTGAACGCCTCCAGAACTGCTAATCTGCTTCCAATACAGTTTAGACTTTTGACCCCCAAAGCAGAAAGATAATTGATGGGTATTGTTTTAAAGCACCAAGTTTCATAATTTTTTTAAAGAAAAACAGCAATAGGAAACAAATACATCATCACATCAAGAAGCTCTGGAATTTGCCAGCAGAATTTAGGAGGTGCTTACAGACAAGACTCTAAAGGACTCTCAATCTTGACTTAATACATTTCAGTGGAATCAGGTACGAGGGACCTTATTCAAATATATCAATGTTATTAGCTAACAGTGAAATATGTACTTGAGTTTATTATCATGGACATTTATCAAAACATGTGTTTGTCATTAGATACTCACCCTGAGAAAACTACTACTTCCCTATGACCCACTGATTAGTATTTTTTATTTTTACTGAGCAGATTTCGACATCTACTAAATAAAAAATCCTTATTTAATGCTGAAAGGTAGATAAAGTTTCTTTATTTGCTCATATCTCTACATAGTGAATGCAAGCAACATATGATCAAAGATTGTTTTCTGTAAACCTCTATTCATCAGGATAACAAAAATATAACTCATCATCTCATAAGATTTTATTCAATAAAGTATTTCATGATATACTTTGTTCAAATATCAAATCCTGCATTATTGTTTCAATAGTGCTTTACTTCATCATCCTTCTCCAAGTCAGATTATATTTAAGAGCACTACGTAATTTGACCTACACGGGACCAAAATGTATTTTTATTTTTACTGTTCTGGATCATATGTCACTACTAATACTGTAAAATTGGATATTTTAAAATATTTTCAGTTTTAATTAATTAAGAAAGAAGGAAGGAAGGAAGGAAGGAAGGGAGGGAGGGAGGGAGAGAAAGAGACAGAGAGAGAAAGAAAGAAAGAAAGAAAGAAAGAAAGAAAGAAAGAAAGAAAGAAAGAAAGAAAGAAAGAAAGAAAGAAAGAAAGAAAGAAAGAAAGAAAGAAAGAAAGAAAGAAAGAAAGGAGAGACAGAAGACAAACAAACAAAGAAACAAATAAAGAAAGGAAAAAAAATTGGATATTAAGTTTTGTGGAGGGCAAAAGTGGATTATTATTAAAAATATTTAAGAGTTTATTATATACCGAAGAATTTCGTGAATATTTAGGTATAGCTAGTTCTTAGAGATATCTTTATTTCTTAAATATCCTGTTACTTAAAACACTGTCATATATATAAGGAAGCCATAATATGACATTTTTGATTTGATGATAAATTACTATATCCGTACCCTTGTCATTTTTTTACCTTCCATAATCATTAAATCAAATGCAGAATTAATAATGAACAGAAGCAAATGTAAAAATGATTGCTGGCTTATTTTCAGCTTGAGTAATTAATACCATTAATTAATTTAATGAAAAGAAATAGATTATGATTTTTTAATATTAATAGTTAAACTAAATATTTATGAAAAGGAATCATGAAAATTGAGGCTTTTTAGCTAATTGTATATTTTTATTTTCAAAAAGGAATACATATTTTGATTACAAATTAGATTTTCATGAACATTACTATTTGACTAAATTCCTTAATCTGTCTTCAGCTAAATTTCTTTTTCTTCAAAATAAAGATAAATTTATGTCCGATTGAGGAGGAAGAGTTTAGATAATTTAGGGTATTCCATATTGGACATAAATTACACAACTGCAATGTAAATAATTTTTGCAATTAAATTAATTTTATGTTTAGTTGTTCACATACTTATGCATCCTAGAAAGTAACAGACTAAAAAAGAAATGAAGAATGACTGACAAAACCAGTTTTTTAAAAAAATACTTTTCTGTTGGAGGACATGTTTAGCTAATCTGGGAGTTTTGTTGTTTTGCTCACTCCCAGCTTAATCTTATTTAAGCCAATGTTCATTCTAATGAGATCTCTCTTCTATGTAAACACTTCTAGAGGGTGTGGCAGTTACAGAAGTCACCTTGATTGAATAACTTCTGACTTATACATCTACTAAGGCTTCTATGTTTTCTAGATTGGGCACAGCTCCTCTTTATACCCACTGCACCCAACGTGGGACAGTTAGAATTTACCAGGAGACTACCACCCTGGCTACGCTGAGACTAAAGGTAGACTATAGGAAGGATCATACTAGTTTGCTCTAAGCAGGCGAGTATGACCCTTTCAGTACATGAGAACAAGATACTCAGAATCACCCTGGTGCAGATAATAATAAGGACCTTGTGGGTACCATCTAGATTACACAAGCTCATGAAGTTAAGATGTATTACTTTATATCAGCTCTCCCTCTCTCCAGTGTTTTACATAAGAGATAATCTAGGGATTAGTCCTTGGTGTAACCTTTGTTTATACCTACAATAGGGTGTGGCACTACACTCTTTTTAGGGTTCTTTGTTGGCATGACAACCTCCCGATTGGGTTACTTTGGTGTATATAAGGGGCTGACTTGAGGCCCCTTCACCTTTTGCCTTTTGGTTCCTCAGCCTTCAGCTATTGGCTCCCTGCGGCTTTTGGCTTTTGGCTTTTGGCCTTCTTCCTTGTGGGATCTCTCTCCTTGTGAGCGTTCATTCCCCTTGGAAGCTTTTACACGTGGTGGTCGCCATCTTGGCCTACAGGTGGCTGGGGTTCCTAGCCTGGAATCCTAAGCATCGGGTTTTTCTTTTTGCTGATTTGTATGCCTGAACCTGTGATAAGTAAAGCCTTTTAAAACCGCATCGGATTCCTGAGTGTTCATCCATTCCTCGCCAGCTTCGGAGGTAGAAGGGAACTCGCTTCCCGGCACTGTCGGGGACCCCCGGCGGGGCGCTCCCGACACTTTTCTACACCCAGCAGAAAAGCTGATCTTTTAATGTTCATCAGTAAATGCACAAGATGAGAGGCAAATACAAGAGTATCCCACCCCGTGTGTCAGAGCTTGGCAAGCAAGCTACCCATGTTGTATTTGATATGCCAAAAGCCAATAACAATTATAGACCTCATCCTTGACCTAAAGGAATTGACTGAGGGTCTTCATGTTCTTGGAGCGAGCATATGCCCTTGGGCTACACAAGCACCTGACAATATACGGAGATGATACTGGTTAGAGCTTGAGCAAACTGATGAACAACAGGAAGACAATGACACAAGTGAATTAAATTAACTTTATGTTTTGTGGTTCACATGCTTAGACATCCTGGAAAATAATAGACTAAAGTAGAAATAAAGAGTGACTGACAAAAACAGTTTTTTATTTTTTGATTTTATTTATTTATTTATTTATTTATTTGATCAGTTCACTTGATTGCTTGAATCCTGTTATTCATCGGCTTGCATGAGCGGGTGCCAGTAACATCTCCATTTGACCCTATCATGTGCCAATGTAGTACAATGGCATCTGGTTGATTCAGGAATACGAAGAGCCTCAAACCGTTCCTTCAGAGTCTTGACAAGGAAGTCTGACCATCTTGTAGGTCGGTGGGAACGTGATCTTTTGACATTCCATGGGATCCAGTCGGTAACGCCTCTAGCACAGCGGTTGTCTCCAAATCGCATTACATGTCCAGCCCATCTGATTTTCGATGCCTTGGGAAATGAGACAGAGTCCCTGATTCTGGAATAGTGACGGAGGTCAGAACTCCGAATTCCTTCTCTCACTTGAGTGAGCATAGCTCTTTCGATTCCTGTCTGGGAGACCCGAATAGAATTCTCATCCTGCTTTCGTAAGGCCCAGGTCTCTGAGGCGTATGTTAAAGCAGGGAGAACGGTGGAGTCAAAGAGATGTACCCAGAGCAGGAGGTTCTTTGTCCTTTTAGCTATTTATTTGATGCCTTTGAAGGCAGTCTATGCCTCTCTCCCCCTCCTGCGCAGCTCAGCCTTTAGGTCGTTCATCATGTTGATTTCTCTACCTAGGTACACATAACTGCTGCATTCAGAGATTTTTGTTCCATTGAGAGTGAATGGGGCCTCTGGAACTAGCTCATTTTTCATGAACATAGTTTTCTTTTGATTCAGCTGTAGACGTATATTTCCACATTCTCGGTCGAAGTGAGCCAGCATTTGTGCCGCTTGGCTAATGCTTGGTGTTATTAGAACGATGTCATCAGCAAAGCAGAGGTGGTGTAGTTGCCAGCCATCTATCTTCACTCCCATTCCTTCCCATTCTAATTGTCGCATGATGTTCTCGAGGGTGGCGCTGAAGAGTTTTGGTGAAATGGCATCACCCTGTCTAACCCCTCTTTTGACATCAATGATCACTTCTTAGTAGAATGGTGAGATCCTGGTGGTGAATCCGTAATACAGCTCATGAAGGATCTTGATGCATTGGGTTTGAACACCCTGTTAGACTAGGGCTTTGATGACTGCTTCAGTCTCCACAGAATCAAAGGCTGTCTTTAAATCAATGAATGTGAGACAGAGCAGCATCTTGTACTCCCTACAAACCTCAATGAGCTTGGTTACCTTTGGATATGGTCAATTGTGCTGAATCCTTTGCCAGCTTGCTGCACGGTTGTCCTTCATTTAGTGTTCTGCCAATCCTGTTCAGGATGACTACAGTGAACAGCTTGTAGACGATGGACAAGAGGCAGATGGGGCGATAGTTGCTGATGTCGTGAATGTCTCCCTTCTTGAAAAGTAGAACTGTCCTGCTTGTTTTCCATTGGGAGGGCACCTTGTATTCGAACTGGTAGCATGTGAAGAGCAGAGCTAGTTTATTTATGAGTACTGATGGCAGATTCTTCTGGTGTTTGGGTCTGACACTGTATCTTTCCATATTCTCGGTCGAAGTGAGCCATCATTTATGCAGCTTGATAATGCTTGGTGTTATTAGAACGATGTCATCAGCTATGCAGAGGTGGTGTAGTTGCCAGCCATCTATCTTCACCCCCATTCCTTCCCATTCTAATTCCCTGGGCTTGGTGCTGTTCCCTTCTTTACCAAGCACTGGGCTTGGTGCTGTTCCTTTCTTTACCAACGAAATGGCATGTCAGATTTCAGAATGGAGAACGTTGGGAATCACATATTCATCCTGCGGAATTTGATATGTGGGCAGGTGGACGTGGTTATCAAGGAATTCTGAGTAGAAGTCATGGATAATCTTCTCCATTGCCTTTCTGGAAGATGTGATAGTCCATCAAGGCGTCGGAGGGCAGTCATCTTAGTCTTTTAGTTGCCCGAAGGACAGGCGGGACCATGCGAATGCTTTTCCTGGCTTTTGCTGCATCTTCTAGTATTTCTTCTCTTCTGGCTTTGAGGTCTCCCTTAATCGCTTCTCTGCATTGCTTTGCAAGCTTGGACTTTAGCATTTGGTTGCCTGAGGCTTGCGACTTGCCACGTTGGCGAATGAGCTTGAGAGTTTCTGAAGACAGGTGTCCTTTTATGTCTTTCTCTCTCTCGGCATTCGTCGCACAATCATAGAGGTGCTTAACCTTAATACAAGTCGGTTGTATTCTTCCTCGATGTCATCAATGATGGTATCTTCCCATGTCGCTGCAATGGTGTCAAAAAGTTCCTAGTTGGTGGTCGTTCTGGGATTTCTCTTCTTAAACTTTGCAGCCTTTTTCTCCCTGTTGCCCTGAAGTAGAATTTTGCACAAAGGAGACAGTGATGTGATCCTGTTTGGAGTTTGCGTCGACAGCAACTTCGGTCAGACAAAACCGTCGAGTGAAGATGTAGTGGTCAATTTCACTGTGGAACAGTCCACCAGGAGATTCCCATGTCCAATGTTTTGCTTCAGCCTTCTGGAACTGTGAGTTCCCATGAATGGTCTTGGTGCACATGATGAACTCAGAGAGTCTCTCACCCTGTTCATTCCATTCTAGGCCATGAATCCCGATGTGGAGTTCTTCGGCCTATCTTCTCAGTCCTATTTTGGCATTAAAATCACCAACTTTTATCTTGTAGAAGGTGTGATCTTTTTTATAGCACCCCGCCAATTACATGTACAATTTCTCAATTTCATCTTCCTTGTATGTGGATGTTGGTGTGTAGACAACAAAGATAGAAATTGCTGGCAGTGGGCCACATCTCTTCAAGTGTAATCGCCCTATCTGTTTTTTTTAGGCATTCAAATGAATCAATGTTGATGGCCATGTTTGTGTTGACAAGGACACCAAACACCACCAATGCCTCTTTTTTTGGCATGTTCCAAGGAACAATTCTTCTCCAGTGTCAAATACAGCATGATATGACTGGCGCCTCCTCGTCTCAGTCAGACCAATGATGTCGTACTTGATCTTTTGCGCTTGCACCATCAGATACTCAATATATGCTTCTGATGCCAGCATATGTGCATTAAAAATACAGACAGTCATTTTAGTCCTTCTTCGTTTTGGTAACCTAGATTGACTGAGGAATTTTATCAGGCACTGCTTGTTCGCCTTTATTACTGCTGCGGTATTAAGGCCTCATTTGGCGTCAGGAAAATAAACATTTTTGTTACTGGTTTTGTCATATCGAACATGGATTATTTATTTATTTTGCTTTTTGGGGTCACACCCAGCAATGCACAGGGGTTTATCCTGGCTCTGCACTCAGGAATTACTCCTGGTGGTGCTCAGCGGACCATATGGGATGCCAGGGATTGAACCTGGGCTGGCATGGGCCAGCCACATGCAAGGCCAATACCCTACTCACTGGGCTATCACTCTGGCCCTGATTTTATTTTTAATAGGTATATTCTAAGTCTTGGAATCGTTAAAGTCTATAAAATAAGTTATTTTATTAAAGCAAACAATACAAACCAAAATCAAAACATTCTAGATATGGTGAAGGAAAGCATGTAATTTAAGAACCTCTTTTTGGTATATATCACTTTTCTTTATTTCCAGAAATTTCAATGACCTATCAAAATCAAGAAAAGATTTACCATATGAAAGTTCATATAAGGGCAAAAGAACTTTAATTTAAATGTGACCCAACACAAGGATAGAGTATTTATTCACAATGTAAAAGGAATCTGGAGATTATCTTATAATCAACTTATATTTATTAAAGTAAATAAAATAACTGCCATAGACACTCACCTTGCAACACACAGATTAAAATCTTGACATGCTGCATGTTCCATTTTATTGCTACTATGCAAATAAAAATGTGTCCAGTGGGTAATGATTGAAAAGACAAATACTGTTGAACACTAATGACAATAACAATATATTCTCTATTTACTATAGGCAATGCCATGAGTGGAATTAGAAATGTAAACACGCAGATAATTATATCTACATTCCTTTTGCTTATAAAGAAAACTGAGTGACTGGAGAGGTAGTGCAGCAATAAGGGATTGTTTGCACATTGACTGACCTGGTTTGTGCCTGAGCAGTGGCATGAGTTATCCCTCCAATCAGGGTCTGCAGGGTCAGAATAAAGCTATGAACACCAGCAGATACGACGCCACAAAATTTAACTTTCAAAAAAAAAAAGAAATGTGAAAAGAAATTTAAGACTAAGAGTTATAAACAATTCTTTAGAAAAGTAATGCAAAGACTCTTTTCAAAGAGAAGGATATTGGTAAAAAGCCTTATAAATGGCTTTTACATTGCATAAAAAATATGACTTCATATTTATTTTATATTATCCCTTGAATCCTGTTATTCATTGACTTGCTCGAGCGGGCACCAGTAACATTTCCATTGGACCCTATCACGTGCCATTGTAGCCCAAAAGCATCTTGTTGATTCAGGAATATGAAGAGCCCAAAACCGTTCCTTCAGGGTCTTGACAAGGAGGTCAGACCATCTTGTAGAGAGGCGGCCACGTGACCTTTTGACATCTGGTGGGATCCAGTCAGTAGCAGCTCTAGTCCAGCTGTCGTCTCCAAATCGCATTACATGTCCAGCCCATCTGATTTTCCATGCCTTGGCAAACGAGACAGAGTCCCTGATTCTGGAATAGTGACTGAGGTCAGAACTCCCGATTCCGTCTCTCACTTGAGTGAGGGCGTAATATTCCAAACATAGCTCTTTCGATTCCTCTCTGGGAGACCCTGAATAGCATTCTCATCCTGCTTTCATAGGACACTGGTCTCTGAGGCGTATGTTATTGCAGGGAGAACGGTGGAGTCAAAGAGATGTACCCAGAGCAGGAGTTTCTTTGTCCTTTTAGCTATTTATTCTATGCCTTTGAAGGCAGTCCATGCCCTCTCTTCCACCTGCGCAGCTCAGGTTTTAGGTCGTTCATCATGTTGATTTCTCTACCTAGGTACACATAACTGCTGCATTCAGAGATGTTTGTTCCATTGAGAGTGAATGGGGCCTCTGGAACTAGCTGATTTTTCATGAACATAGTTTTCTTTAGATTCAGTTGTAGATATATCTTTCCACATTCTCAGTTGAAGTCAGCCAGCATTTGTGCCGCTTGGCTAATGCTTGGTGTTATTAGAATGATGTCATCAGCAATGCGGAGGTGGTGTAGTTGCCGGCCATCTATCTTCACTCCCATTCCTTCCCATTCTAATTGTCACATGATGTTCTCGAGGGTGGCGCTGAAGAGTTTTGGTGAAATGGTATCACCCTGTCGAACCCCTCCTTTGACATCAATGGTCACTTCTTTTTAGAATGGTGAGATCCTGGTGGTGAATCCATAATACAGTTCATGAAGGATCTTGATGCATTGGGTTTGAACACCCTGTTTGACTAGGGGCTTCGATGACTGCTTCAGTCTCCACAGAATCAAAGGCTGTCTTTAAAACAATGAACGTGAGACAGAGCAGCATCTTGTACTCCCTACAAACCTCAATGAGCTTGGCTAAAGTGTGGATATGGTCGATTTTGCTGAATTCTTTCCGGAAGCCATCTTTGCTCGCATGGTTGTCCTTCATATAGTGTTCTGCCAATCCTGTTCAGGATGACTAGAGTTAACAGCTTGTAGATGACGGACAACGGGCAGATGGGGTGATAGTTGCCGATGTCGTGAATGTCTCCCTTCTTGAACAGTAGAACTGTCCTGCTTGTTTTCCATTGGGAAGGTACCTTGCATTCGGACAGGTAGCATGTGAAGAGCCTAGCTAGTGTATTGATGAGTACTGACAGCAGATTCTTCAGGTGTCTGGGTCTGACTTTGTCTGGGCCTGGTGCTGTTCGCTTCTTTACCGATGAAATGGCATGTCGGATTTTAGAATGGAAAACATTGGGAATGACATATCCATCCTGTGGAATTTGGTATGTGGGCAGTGGATTTGGCTATCAAAG
>JAJIBD010027056.1:0-19433 GCA_021461705.1 Cryptotis parvus
GAGGAAATAGCCTATAACATGACTGAAGATTAAAATGATTTCTTAAAATAAGGACAGCTAGGATTGTACAGAATGCAGAAGAGATTAAAGCACTTGCCGTGAGGCAACATGACCTCAGTTTAAATACAGAGGACTACATATGGTTCCTGCTTGTAATAGCCCTTGAGCAGTACAAGGTGTGATACTTACCCCGGTGCCTAAATAGTAAACTTAACAACAGGGAAAGTGAATGAGAATGCCTATTATTAATAGGAGGCCACAAATGAAGACTGTAAACTAAAATTAGTATTTTGAAATTTTATTTTCTGTGAGTCATGACAAAAGAAATGACATGAGTTCTCAGGGCACTAATGATTAATCATTTAAAAAAATCCATTTAATAGAACAGTGTGCTAACAGTTGTCAAAAGTACTAATACCAACCTAGAACTGAGCATTAAATACAGACAAAAAATACACATGACAACCCTTTAATATGTGTTCTATAATCTGCAATGTGGAAGGAAAGATAGAGAAAAAAGGGGGAAGAAATAAGAACATGCCATGGAGGTAGGCTGGGGGAAAGAGAGGGACCGAAGGGGACATTGGTGGGGGAAATGGGCACTGGTGGATAGATGGAGTGCTGGTACTGTATGAGCTGAAACCCAAGTGTGAACATCTTTATGGTGTATATCTCATGGTGATATAATAAAATACTTAAAAATAAAAATAAAATAAATTTAAAAAAATCCATTTAAGGTACTAGGATATTAGGGTGATAGTAATATCAATAGGACTAAATCAAAAGCAAATTATAACAAATGAATGAGAATTAACTCTTAAAGAGAATTTTCTTTTTTATCTGTAGATACTAAGAAGCACAATACAGCGGGACCTACAAAGTACAAAGGAAATATAATCAATCTATAATTTTATACCCAGTTAAACATTGGATTAAATTGAATAATGTAATTTGAAATAAATATTTGTGAGAGAATAAGAAAAGTATTTGTCATAGAGGCAGGAGGAGGAGGGGTGGGGTGGGGAGGAAAACTGGGACATTGGTGGTGGGAAATGTGTACTGAAAGAGATTGGAGGGATGGGGCGTTGAACACTATATGACTGAATCTAATCATGAACAGGTTTATAATTAAAAAGAAAAATCTGGCACTCATTCCCAAATAAATGTCCCAACATCCACCTTGGATTAATGAAACTATTATGGCCTTAGTTTTCTTTTTATAAATAAAATCGTTTTAATAAAGTACATATTTTAACATAAACTGGCTAATAGCATACACAAAAGTCTCTTTGGTTGTCAAGAATGCTGATCATTTGAAGAGTAAATTTTGAGATAACGATTTGTTCTGTAGCAACACAAACACAAATGCCTGCTTATGTCAAGTGCTGTTAGATTTTTAAATGGATCTTGTCTGCTGCAGATATGATCAGCAGAGGCCTGAAGAGTCTTTATATTCTGAATTCCACAGAGTACATTGCAAGCAGAAAGAATGTCAAGGAGAGAGAGAGAGAGAGAGAGAGAGAGAGAAGACATAAAGAACCATAGAGGCAGGCTCGGGGGGATGGAGGGGAGGGGAATTTGGGTCATTGGTAGTGGGAAATGGCACTGGTGGAGGGATGGGTACTGGAACACTGTATGACCGAAATCCAGATATGTGTATCTTTGTAATTCTATATCTTGGGTAGTGATAAAATATTTTTAAAAATTAAAAAGAATAGTTGGGCTCAAGAGTGATCTTACAGCAAGTAAGTAACTTGCCTTCCCATGTAACCAATCCAGCTTTGATCCCGGCATTCTATATAGTCCCCAAGCACTGCCAGAAGTGATCATGAATACAAATCAGGAAGAATTCCTGAGCACACACAGAGAGAATTTAAAAGAGTAGTGTCTAATGGGCATGTTTGAGATAACAAGATCTGTGATAAGATGGAATGAGGATGATCCAGGAAGATGAGACAAGAATATGGAACCAATCATATGGCTCATCATTTCTCAATCGGGACTTGGACCCAAAGATATATTATACTTTGAGACCCCAGGATATTACAAGTGAACTTCTGATAAATGTCATGTAAATGGGAAACCTGGCTCAAGACCAGAGGCCCCAGCTGGTAGGACAGGGTTAGAGATGTAGGACAGGTCAGGGAGCATAGGAAGGACACGAAGTCAGGAAGGCAGCAACCGCTGGAAAAGTTGAGACACACAGCACAGTCTGAATTAAATGTTTGATGGGCTTTTTCTTTTCCTATTCAGGGGGAGATGGGGAGTCATGGTAAAGGAACATGATCTGACCAAACAATGCAAACATTGGACTACGTGACTGGAAATAGAGTCCAGAGAGGGACTAAGGATGGGAGCAGAGAGACCAGTTAAGAAATTTCCCATTAAACCGGGAGCAAATAGAGTGTAGCTAAGACATGAGCATACTGATGAAAAGCTGAAAGCAATTGAATTCTGAAGATTGAGATAAGCTATTTGTTGATCGCTGTCTATAACATGTAGAAACATACCTAGTTCTAAGACCCACTATTTCCACCAACCATTTCACTCTTTCAGGGTATGGGTAGATACCTTCCTAACACACAGGACACTCTCAAGGAAGAGGCCAGACTTTCAATCAGCTTCTAGAATTTAGAGACTGACTATGCCTCAACCTAGTCCTCATTAAAACAGTCAGAGACAGGCTGGGACAAAAAACACCATGAGAAGAGGTACAGATTTTTGAGTTGAGAGTAACATTATCTGCTGAATTTAGAATGAAAACGAGTAAAAACCTCCCTATCCTCAACTATTTTCTTTAAACCCACCACAGAGTCTGAAAGGGCTACTGCTGCATAAGCCTCCCTGTATAATCTCCTCCTCTTTACATCTGCTCCATAATATTCAAAATATTTTCCAAGAGGAAGTAAAGTATTGTGCAACAATACACTCTTGGAAAATTTATGAAAAAAAGAGTAGAAGAGGAATAACAAGTGGCAAAGGTAACTGAGCCTGAGAACTGGTCTATAGTCATGAAACCTATCATTAACTGTGTTGTAAGAAGTCACACCTTTACTTTAAAACGAAGTTTAAGAAAAGAAAGTAAAGAAAATATCCCTCCCAACAATCCCTGGATGCCATTGCACACTCTGCCTCACTGGAGTCTATTCATGGAAGGACTTACCTTCTAACACTAGGGAAAAAACTATTTTAAAAAATGGTAGCAGTTTTTTTAAAAACCAGAGCTGGTTCCATTCCCATCTGATGTTCTACTCGTAATTTCTTTAACAAACAACCTGGTAAAGTGAGGGAAGGAATCTTTATTCCCAAATCTGATTAGATCCCAAATAGCAAGCACCTATTGGATACATGATAACCTTTAAGTGTATGTACAATCCATAATATGTAAGAGAAAGAAAAGAGAGAGAGAGAGAGAGAGGGAGGGAGGGAGGGGATACAGAGAGAAAGAGATAAAGAACCTGCCATAAGGGCAGGCTAGAGAGGGAAGCGGGGGAGGATCAGGGACATTGGTGGTGGGAAATGGGCACTGGTGGAGGGATGGGTGCTGGAACACTGTCACAGTGAAACTAGCTTAGGAACAACTTTGTAAAGTGGCATAGCTCACAGTGGTATAACTAAAGTATTCAAAGAATTAAATAAATGTTATTGTCTTCCTTATTTGAAAGCATAGTCTAAGATGGATCAACTGGCCAAGCAGTTGGTCGGTCCGGAAAATATTGAAAAATGTTTCAGTAGAAAAAATACAAAGAATTATTTTAGATAAGGGGAGGATAGTAATTACTATGGGGTGGAAGTCAGCCATTGTGCTTGTTTGCATTTTTACATTTTCAAACAGTATTTACCCAACGTGTTTCCTTAAATCATTAAATGAAATCTTTCTCCTAATTTTAAAAATTAAATTCCTGTATTTCCTGATGAGCTTAAAAGTTCTTCTCTTTCCCTTCTCCTCTTGTGAGGTTGCCTTGATGTTTCTACAAAGAGAGGGGCACTAGCGTCTGGAAAGATTTCAGTTGGCATAATTGCCCTCAGCCTCCCTTTATCCTAAGGGATATTCCACTATGCCCAGTGGAAGTCTTACTGGAGCCACAGTGGCTCATAGCTGTGACAAATCAGTCCCAACCCCACCACAGGGGCATGCTTCCAGTCATTTACTCCTCCATAATCTGAGTTTTGAACCCCAAACTACCCCAAACATAAGTAGATAGTAAGCGTACACCTTCAATATCCATATATTTATAGTTTAAACCCAAGCCTTTTTTCAACACCGAAGCAGCTACATGAGTTTATGAACTATAACATACAAAAGAATTTACAAAAATTACAATAGCACCAATATTGCTATTTTATTCTGGCTACACCATGTCCACCACCAGAGTGCCATGATCCCAAAGTTCCATGTCCACCATGTCCACCAGAATGCCACTATTACAAAGTCCCTCCTCCCTCGGTCACCTTGGCATCCTCAGATCACAATTCTCTTCATCATAACTTAGCGTTTCTTTCCATTGGGAATTGTCCACAATCCCCTTGACTGGATTTCTTGAGACTCTGAATGTGAGTGCAGTAATCTGGTCTTTGTCTTTTTCTTTCTAATCACTTAACATGACGTTCTCAGATTCTATCAAAGTTAAAGCAAACTGCAAGATTGCTTATTTTCTCATGGTTGAGTGGTATTTCACTGTGTGTGTGTGCATCTATTGGTAGGCACCAATCTTTGTTTCAGATCTTGGATATTGTAACTAATGCTGTGATGAACCTAGGTGTGCGTCTATCCATTCCGCTTCATGTGCTTTTGTTTTTAGATAGATGCCCAAAAGAAGATATGTGTAGTCATGATAAGCTCTATTCTTTTTTTCCTTAATTATAAAAACTTTTACAAATTTTTTAGTTTTCAGGCATGTATTGTTTCAACACCAATACCGCCCGCACTGCCACTACCCTGAACCAATGTCCCCGGTTCCCCCACCCCCAGTCCCCAGCCTGCCTCTGTGGCTGTGGCTCCACATTCCCTAGCCCTAGTGTTCCCTTGCCTAAGTCCAGTGTTCCTTACCACACACCCTGCCCAAGTGGCAAGCAGCTTCCTCACGGAAAACCAGTTTTGTTTCTTCGTTTCTGTTGCCATTGGGTATTTGACATCTGGTACAAGAAGTTTTCTTTATATCCACATCCGAAAGATCATTCTGAGTCTGAAGGATGTCTCCCTTTGGCTTATTTTACTCTCTATGGTACTCTCAGATACATTCAAAGGAAGCTCTATCTTATTTCTCTCTATGGTAGTCTCCAGATCCATCCACACAAAGCTCTATCATTTTACTCTCTATAGTACTCTCGAATCCCATCCACAGATGCTCTATCTTATTTTACTCTCTGTGGTACTCTCAGATCCTTCCATGGAAGCTCTATTTTTCTTTTGCTTTTTGGGTCACACCAGGCAATGCTCAGGGGTTTCTCCTGGCTCTGCACTCGAGGTACTCTGGGCGGTGCTGGTAATATATGGGATGCAGTCGAACCTGGGCCGGCATGGGCCGGCTGGAGTGTAAAACAAGCGCCCTACCGCTGGGCTATCGCTCCGGCCTGTTTTCTTAATTTTTAAAGAAGTTTATAAGCTATTTTTCACACAGTCTAGACAAACAACAATTCCAACAAAACGGTAGCAAATGAAGGTTTCTTTTGCCGTTTCCCTTTCAGCACTTACTGTTTCTGGACTTTGTAATTACAGACCGTTTTCACTGGTGTGAGGTAAGAGCTCACTTTCTTTTTTGATAAGCATTTCTTGAATAAGTGATAATGAACATTTTCTTATATGCCCATTAGCCATTTCTATGTCATCTTTGAAAGAAAGTGTCTATCCATCTCCATTTTATTGTGCATGAATACCACATCTCATGTTTTATTCATTGGGCACTTGGTTGTTTCTTAGCCTTGGCTATTTTAAATAATGCTGCAATAACCATGGGTATAAACATATCTTTTAAAGAGTTATTTTAAGTATTCTGTGAAGATACCTAGGTGTAGGTGCTATCCGCATGGTAGTTCTGCTTTTAATAATTTAAGAAATTTCCATACTGTTTTCCACAGCTGTTAAATAATTTACATTCCCACAAATTGAAGGGTTTTCCCACACTGCTTACAGCAATTATTGTTTCTTGCCTTTCTGATGTAGACCATTCTCACAGGTTGTCTTTTTCTTTTTAACATTTACCTGATAATAGATACTTGAGCATATTTTCAAAAGATGATATACAGATGGTCAACAGGCACTTCAGGAAAAGATTTATTATTTATTTCAAACCACATCACACATTCATATGAAGGGATGAGCTAAATCTATTTGCCACATCATCTGTAGGTTGTATTCTAACAATTTTCTGTCAATTTGAAACACTAGTGATTTTTGTAGAACAATTAAAATCAAGATAGCAACTTATCTGTAGAAGTTTGATAACACACGAGAACATGATGAATCCATTGTTGAAACTGTACTTGGAACAAATATGGGCATGTACAATCTTGATACAGAATGTTAAATTCCTACTATTTAGTATTAGTCAAAGGCTTTTCTCCAGTGAGACTGGACCCAATACAAAATATATTTAGGGAGCCAGAGGGGAGGGAGGGTTTAGGGAGGAAGGAGGTTTATTTTAGGAATTGGCTCGTACGGCTGGCGCAGGCTGTCAAGTCCAGCAGCCTGAAGATACAGTGTAGGGCCAGTTGTTTGCTGTCTGGCTCTTGGTCTATAGGCCATCATGCTGAAACTCATGGGAAGCATCTGCTACAGTCTTAGGGATGAATTCCTTTCCTCTGGAGGTTGAGTAACAGTGCAGCTGGGAGGGCACTTGCCTTGCACATGGCCAATCTGAGTTCAATTTCTGGTACTCCCTATGGTCCCCCAAATCTTCCAGGAGTGATCATTAGAGTAACCCATGAGCAGTGTCAGGTTTTGTGCCCCGCCCAACAATACAAAACAAATTCCGTTCCTATGGAAAATCCCATTCTTTATTTTTAATACCATCTATGAATTGGATAAAGACCACCAAGACATGGAGAGGAATAATATGCTTTATTTTAAAGTATACTGATTTAAATATTTCTTGAACCTTTAAAATTTTCTTTCCCATCAATTCAATGGTGTTTACGACCAAATTGGGCTGCATCTAAGCAGGTGCACACACAAAATTCATAACATGCAAAATAATGCTTTTTCTTTTATATAAATATATATTTATGTGCATAAAAGGTATAAAAAGAAAAGATGTAAGAGGCAACCCTTAGCATCAAAATACGTTCTGCTTTTAATATTGTCTGAAAATAAATAAAGGTCTAGATGACTACCATTGAAGGTCTCATTTATGCCATCAGGGCTATGAAGCTGCAGTGTGGCTTTATGCTAAAATCAAGTAATACTTTGTTTTGTAATTTTCAAGACCCGAAAGAATACAAACAAAAATCAAAATATTTTTACCACATTTTCATCTGGAACCCATTAGTCTGATGCATTTTAGAACCTGTGAGAAAGCAGTTTTTGACCCACATGAGTTCAGAAACTTCAGAACGCGAAAAGTCACTTACACAGGAAATGTAGTGAGCATTGCACTTCTAGTGAGAACTCTAAACAACATCATACCTAGGGAAAATGGGGACAACCGAATCCATGCTTGCAATCAGGATCCGAAAATTCTTCTGTAAAAGTTCACTCCTAGCATCCCATCAGCCTGCATTGTCTGAACGCTCAACAGCCCTGATTGAGTAGCCACTAAGCCTTGGGCACAGTGCTTAGAGAATATGATGCATTTCTTCCCTTCAAGGCACTGATTAGAACTAGTCTCAAGAATCATTTTGCAAGAATTTTGTCTTTTCAAAGCTACAAAGCAGACTCTGAAACTAGAAAATAATCTTTTGAGGTAGCAACCCTTAAATAAATGACTTTGTTCATAAGAACTTAGATGTTGTCAAAGGTCAGAGAAAGTGCATGACTGAGGACTGAAAGTCAGACACAGTTACATCATGGGCCCAGCAATGTGACCTTAAGCAAGTTATTCAATCTTTTTTATCTCTCAACTTCCTTAAATATAGTAAGGGGGGTTGGGCTAGGAGTGGTTACTTCTATCTCTGAACTCAAACATTCTATGCTCTGGCTGCAATTGGGAAATCAGTATAGGGCTTGTACATAACAAAGCAAGATGCATTTTTTAATTATTTCTTTTCAAGAATAGGAGGTATCTTCAAGAGAGGAGATTTTTTATTCTTCCTCCATTCCCACTCCAATTGAGGTTCATCTGAGATTTCAAACAACTGGGCTGGTGATGCCCCAGTCTGTGGTTTATTTCAATGGCTCTCTGTTCTCCAGTGAACAGCAGCGTCTCAACCAAATTAAACAATAATTAAGGCCTAAAAAGGGAAAATCCTCATTCCCACGAGAGCGAAAGTGGTGGAAGGGAGATAAAGGAGAGAAATGACACTCCTGAGAACCGCCAAGTAGGTTGAGGTGTGGGAGGGAGGAAGGTGGGGACATTGGTGATGGGAGATGGGTTTGGGTGGAGGGGATGGAGTGTTGGAACACTGTAGAACCAAAACTCTACAAGAGCATTTTCAATTGTATGTCTAAAATGATTAGTAATATTTGGGGGGGAATAATAAAATAAAATAAGAAGAATTTAAAAAAGGAAAAAACTACCCAAGACAAATCAAATTCATCTTAGATGTGCAAGGTGTATGTGTGTTCTGGAGTCTGCTTTATACCAAAATAAATGAATTTCAAAATTTCTTGGAGAGGGGAAAAAACACCCAAACTGTATGTTCAGCATCCCTAAATTCAAGCTAACCTCATATACATTACCTTTTTAGCATAAATAATCATTTCTAAGTGAGCTCATTTGTGCCATCACACATACGATTTAACCTTTCTGCTGTTGCTACAGTAAGATAAATGGCACCCTGTGGATAAGGATTCCTCAGGCAGTCCACAGTCACCAAGCAGCAGCCCAGGGCAATACTGTAAAGGTAAGTTATTTGTCTCAACACCTCTCTTTTCCACCATTCCAATAATGATGCTTTGATTATTTAAAACAGCTATAAATGCAGGATTAGCTCTTTAAGATTATATGAGGCACTTTCACATACATCATTTGTTTTTGGCTCATAACCGCCTTGTGAGTTAAGCAAAGGGAAGTATTATTATTTCCATTTACAGATAAAGAAAGAGAGTTGCAAGGGTGGTGAGGCTTATCTAAAGTTGCATCAAAAAAAAGGCAACAAACAATTTGTGGCTTGCACATAGCTTTCTGCCTCCCAAGAATTTTTGGGATCCTGGTAGAATCATCTGGCTCATGGAATTTTTCCTGGGAATTTAAATTGGTCTCTGTGAAGCCCAAACTCCACTCTTATCCTTTTCTTAATGGTCTTCTTTCTGAGACTACAGATATTGAATTATCAAATCCTTAGGTAAAATAGTAATGGATGTCACTTCTGACTTTGCAGTCTCCATCTTCTGAGTAACAGAAATAATCTAACAATAATGTGAGGGGAAACTAACAGATCTGTTAGAGTTGAATTGATGTATATTTGGAAAAAGAAGAAATCTATTGAGTCAGCACAGAGTTGCATATTTGTATGCTTTGCATGCGGCTCATTTTATTTTATCCCTGACGCAGTCCAGAGCTCTGAGAGTGCAGCCAAAGGGTGATCCCAAATCCTACTGGGTATGGCCATGGAGGCTCTCAACCTACCACAGAGGTAGCTCAAGTAATCTTCAGCACAACAGCACCCAAAGATTTAGAACTCCTGAGTATCACTTAGAGTAATATCCTTACACACACACACACTGCACACATGAACAGACACCCACACATACATATGCACATATAAACACACACACACAAACAGTGAGTTCTTACTGTTTGGTGACAATAACAAAGGGCACATCCCTTGCCCTAGTCTTCTGTCATGAAGGAGAGGCAGAACTTTTGAGCAAATAGAAGCATGAATATGTATCCTACATCTCTCAAATCCCTGTTCAATGCCATCAATGGCTGAGCACCAACAGCTTTAATAGTGATGACCCACACAATTCTTTCTGAAAGTCAAACCAGATTTAAAAAAATCTGCTCAGTGCAAACCAAAGTGTACAGACAAGAGATGATATACCTAGAAGGCCTCAAGATAAAATTACACTGCAGGAAAAATAATTAGAAAAGAGTGTTAAGGGAGAGATCATTAGAGGAAAGAAAATTCCCTTTCAATCAAATTAGAAACGACAAAGCACTATATTTAACTTTTGGCTCAGTAGATCAAAAGACTGGGAGTTTCATTATTGCCAGTGTATTAAAAAATTTTATGAGAGCTTGTTTAAATAGTAATAAATATGTTCAAGAGCATATATAAATTTGAACCCCAAAATAAAGAAATTTAAATTTGGAGATGATCCGCCCAACCTCATAGAAGAATGAGCTATGGATAATATAGAGCAAACTCGCAATGAGGAAATAATTAGAAATTTCTTGTTTCTTCACTGGCAGATATATAATGATGCAGAACATATGGTAATAATACTTATTTTCTATAACATGTTTGTTAAGTGTGTTCACCATGTGCCTTTATAGAAACCCATATTAAATATCGGAGGCAATATTTGCAACATTGTGGACCAAGCTAGATTTACTGTAACCGCCAAATTCTAAGACTGGAATTATTTGAATGAATGCAACATAGAATATGAGAAGCCAGCACATAGACTTTATGAAGAAAAAATAGGTGGTTCAACTTTTACCAGTCATCAGGAAAAGAGACAAATAAGGCGTCAATGTCAATGAACTCACTCACTGGATCCTGGCATCACAACTCAGGGAACAGAAATCCTCAAGCACCAAGCCAGGGAGTAGACCTCAAGTACTGCGGATGTGGCACTAAAACAAACTAAAAAAAAAAAAAAAAAAAAAACAATGACAAAATATCTCAACACTTACATTCAGAATGGCTAAAATGTGAAAGACAGGATCATCAGAATATGGAAAATCATTAGTATAATAAAATCTTGAGAATAGGTAAAAGTTAATATATCTAGTTGGAAAACCTAGGTAGAAAATAAGAGGAAAACCTTGGGGGCTAAGAATGAAAATTTATATGCCATATTGGACTAAGAGTCTTTTCACAGAATGTATGTGTCCCTGGCCTAGTAGCTCCGCCTGAATATAACATCTACATACCTTGTCATTATAGCCCACCAAAACAAATGCATGTGAAAGGATAGTTAAATGCTCATAATATGGCTTTTATTGTAAGAGCCATAAATTAGACAGACCTAAATATCTATTATTAAAAAGAAGAAAGTTTCAAATAAGCTGTGACATATGACTACAATGGAATACTATTCATGAACAAGGAGGGAAAATTCCGCAGAAAACTTGGCCCACAAATCAATCTAACATATATTATTGGGTGAAGAAAGCTAGTAAGAGAATATAAATTTAATTTCAGAAACAGAATTAGACCTAATTCCTATGGCATCAAAGGATTATGGATGTTTTAAAGTGAGAAGAAGGATTTCTGAGCTCTGACTGGGAGAGATTCAGGAATCTCTCTGGATTTTATTTTATACTCTATACCTTGATCTGGCTGTTGGAAATATGAACATACATATAAATGGTTGATAGTAGGACTAGATGGAGGGTGGATGGGGTGGGTGGATGGATGGATGGATGGATATGGATGGATGGATGGATGGATGGATGGATGGATGGATAATAGGTTGGTGTGTGATTTTCATATGTAGAGACAGACAAAACCAGGATGAGAACAGCTAAACAAATTTTTTTGTTCCAGGAGGTCTCTGTATTTTTTTGGTTCAGGGAGATCTCGCAGCTCAGTGGTCAAATAACCCATACTGAACATAGGTGGGCAAGGGGATGAATCCTATTAAGGACTTCATCAAGCTTACAGAAGCAAAGGACTGAAGAATAGAACATTGTTCCTCACAGTGAACACAGGACAGGCCTAAAGGTGGTGACATGGCTGCTTCTGAATGATGAGTAGGGATTTAACAGGCAAAAAAATTAGGGTTAGGGAGGGTCATTCTAAACAGTGCAGAAACCTTAAGATACAGTGAGGTGAAATATAAAGTATAATGGACTTGTTGGGTGGGTTGGAGAGTGATGGGCGGTGTGGATGGAGTGCTATTATTCAAGAAGGAGAACGTAGATTTGGTGAATTAAAAGTATAGTGGGGACTTTTGGAGTTTTATCTTCTTATTTATTTGAGGCAACATAATTTACAATAGTATTAGTGTTATGCCCTTGGGGATACAATACTACCAGACAAATCCACCTCAAATTGCTAAAAGCTTCAACCCACTCTCCCAAGGCCCCTTCTTGTTTTCTTCTTCCCTCCTTGCCCACCCAGACCCGCGGTAGCCTCAGTTCTGTTGTCCAGAATCTTGAGCATGCATGGTTAGGCATAGAGCACATGGAGCATGCTTCTAAGTATACCGGAAGTGAAGGCAAAGCAATACAGCTGCAGAACATACTTGGGAAAGAAGAACTCAGTTAAGTGGCCTGTTCAGACCAAAATTATAAAGCCTCAAGATAAAACAAGACTGGTCTACAGCAGAAACAAGCACAACCTGCCTGTCATCACTGAGCTGATTTTTCTAGCAGCAGAGTCTGCACTCCAAGAAGTATCTTTGACTCCTGATTATGGACCAGAAAAAATGATCCATAAAATGCTAATCAAAAGAAATCATCACTCATGTGATTAACATTAGACCAGGTTTAAAGCCAATTAATTCCAATTGTTCTTATTGACTGTCTCTGAATAAAACAAACAAAAAAAAAAGCAAAAATGATTTTAGTGATTTCACTCAAATGTTACCCGTAAAACTAAGGTTTCTGCACTAACAAGAAAAAACATTACTACAGCAGAAACTTAGAGCAATTTTCTTATTCAACATCTATGGCGTGCGGTTGCACATAGTAAATTAACAGACTTTTTAATACATACTTTATTAAAAATTTTTCAGAATTGGCAATTTTCATACATTTCAATAATTGACTTGATAGAAAAAATATATTACCTTTAATAAAGCTCTGAAAATTATTTACTGATATTTTAGTAACAAAATTATTATAGTAATCTGTTATCATATAGTCACTTTCAAACCATCATAATTTAAATCTATATAATACTATAGCATAACTTATGCTAATTTATGAAATATATAGAGAAACTTCTTGAGTTCCTCCCAAGTGGTACTGAGGACCACCAATGCTACAAATGACTGTTCTCAGGGGAGGCCATGTGGTACCAGGTTTCAGTCATGTATTCCGGCTCTTTTTAGGTGTGGACTGACATATATATTGTTTTGTGAAGTTTCATCTAGAAGTATGGCTCATATGAAATCCTCATAAAATTATTATATAAATATACACATACATACATACAACCCAACTAAGTTTAAACTCAAAAGTTTTAGCAACTCTCAGAGATAAAACAGCTAATTAAAATAAACAGAGCTAAGATTTTGTTCTATTCTGCATTGTTTCCTGGGTTTTAGGACCATACCTCACAGTATTCAGTCTATTCCTGGCATTGAACTTGGGAATTACTGCTGGCGGTGATCAAACAACTCCATACAGTTCCAGGTATCAAGCTGGGGACTGGTCCCAAGCAAGACAAGCATACCTGACATGCTCTACTACCTCCAGCTAGAAGACCTGCAGTTTTAAGCATAGATTCCTAGTACACTTTAGTTCCATGCTCCCCACATTCAGCACATATGGCTGTGGTCTAACTATGCCTGAGACATAGCTGCAACCACAGAAGTCATTTTTTGGACATGGAACTATCATGCTAGTGAAATCAGTCAGAAGGAAAGGACAGATATAGAATGACTGCATGTCATTTTGAACTCCCACACCAGCCTTTCTGTATCTCAGGTAGCGTCCCTGGGGGTATGGCTGGCCGGGCGGGAGCACCTGGGGTCATGGTAGAGCCCCAGGCCTCGGCAAGAAGAGTGGAACTATAACCCCAGCAGTAAAGCGGAACGAGCAGAGTAAAACGGACATTTGAACTCTCACACCGCCCTGTCGCCACCTCAGGTAGTCTCCCTCGGGGTGCGGCTGTGGGCGGGTGTGGCCGCTTGTAATGCAAAAACTAGGAAATTCAACACCAAGGGAAGGTGGCCCCCTCAAGAAAAAAGGAAAAGATGCGCTAGAGGAATCTATCCCTGAACACCGCAAAACACCATGTGGAAACAACGCAGATCCCCCAGCTCGAAGAACAGATGAAGGAATGACCCTGAAGACTCAAAAAAAAGAATACAGATGTACGCTCTCTGACAATGAAATTAGAGAAGAAATTGGTAGGATGTTTAAGGAGCTCAAAAAAATAGAGCAGATGTCCAATAAAATACAGAGAACATAAATGAAGCAGTTGAAAGGGCAGTCAATAAACTACAGGGAGGAAATTGAGAGCAGAAATAAGAACCATGCAAATAGAAAATATCGTAAAAACTCAGTAGATGAAGGCGGAGAAACACAATAGGGGCGCTCAACAGTAGGATGACAGCAGCGGAAGAGAATCAGTGAGACTGAGAGATGAGCTGCAGAAAGCACTCAGAGAACTACATAAGATGGAAAGACCGAAAATGGATCAGCAACGGAACAAGAACAATGGGATGGAAGCCAGGCGGAACAACATGCAGAATCCGAGTCCCAGAGGACAGGGGAAAGTAACCAGCGAAATTAAAACAGTTAAAAACATCCTGGCTGAAAAGTTCCCGAGTTGAAGGATGAAGGCATCCAGATCCAAGAAGCCCGACAGGCGTACCAGCAAGAAGAGACCCCAATAGAAAGACCCCAAGACACATCCTAGTCAAAGTAATGGATGCCATAGACAGACACATAATTCTTCAGGCAGCAAGATCAAAAGAAGGAAATTGTATACAAAGGAGCATCCATTCGACTCTCAGCAGACTTCTCAGAAGACACCCTCCAAGCCCGAAGGCAGTGGTGGGATATAGTAAAAAAACTTAATGAAATGAATGCCTCAGCAAGAATTCTTTATCCGCCAAACTCTCACTCAGATTTGAAGGACAGATATACAACTTCTTGGATAAACAACAGCTTAGGAACTTTGCAAAATCAAAACCAACCTTAAAAGAAGGACTGAAAGATCCACTCGTAAGACGAGACATAACCCAAAAAAGAACAACCAACCTATACAGAAAGATGGCACAAAATCCCCATGACAATAATCTCTCTCAATGTCCAATGGTCTAAATGCACCAGTTAAGAGAACACAGAGTGGCAAAATGGATCAAAAAATTGAATCCGACATTCGCTGCCTTCAAGAAACACACCTGAACAATCGGAGCAAAGACAGGCTCAAAATAAAAGGCTGGAAAACAATCCTTCACTCAAACAACCCATCCAAAAGGCTGGGGTAGCCATACTGGTATCTGACAACATAGACTTCAGGCTGAAGAAGGTCAGAAGGGACAGTGAAGGTCACTTCTTAATAGTCAAGGGATGCATATATCAGGAAGAAATCACGCTATTAAACATATATGCACCCAACGAGGGGCCAGCAAAATACCGAAAACAACTACTAATAGACTTCAAAGAAGACATTGACAGCAACACAATTGTAGTTGGAGACTCCAACACTGCTCTATCAACCCTGGATAGATCAACAAGATTGAAACTTACCAGCGAAATACTGGCCCTAAAAGAAGAGAGATGGAAGAAAGAGGGCTGGTAGACATATACAGGGCATTTCATCCCCAAAAAAGCTGAATACACTTTTTCTCCAGTGCACATGGAACATACTCAAAAAATAGATCACATGCTGAGCCATAAATCATACCTCCATAAAATCAAGAAGATAGAAATTGTGCTAACTATTTTTTCAGACCATGAGGCACTGAAAAAGAAGTTAATTGTACACAAAAACGGAGACCAATACCAAGTACTGGAAACTAAACAGCTCACTGCTGAACAACCAGCAAGTCATAAAAGAAATCAAAGAGGAAATCCAAAGATTCCTGGAAACAAATGAGACTGAAGACACGAATTACCAGAACTTGTGGGATACAGCAAAAGCAGTGTTAAGAGGCAAGTTCATAGCTCTTCAAGCATTCATCAGAAAAGAAGAAAAAGGCCATCATAAACAGTCTGACTTCACAACTTAAGATCTTAAGAGTGATCAACAAAAAGGAGCCCAACCCAAGCAGAAAGAAAGAAATAATAAAACTTAGAGCAGAAATCAATGAGATGGAATGTCAAAAAACAATCCAGAAGATCAACAAAACCAAAAGCTGGTTCTTTGAAAAAATAAACAAGATTGACAAACCACTTGCAAGACTTGTAAGAAAAGGAAAAGAGAGAACCCAAATAAATAGAATCAGAAATGAAAACGGGGACATCACAACAGAAACCACAGAAATTCAAAAGATCATCAGGAGATTACTATGAGAGCCTGTATGCCACAAAACAAGAGAACCTAGAAGAAATGGACAAATTCCTGAATTCCTATAGCCTCCCAAGTCTGCAACAAGAAGATTTGGAATACCTCCAACAAACCTATCTCCATCGAGGAAATAGAATCGGTAATCAAAAAGTCTCCCCAAACACAAAAAGCCCAGGTCCAGATGGATTCACCAGTGAATTCTACAAAACCTTTAAAGAGGACCTACTCCCAATTCTTTTTAAGCTCTTCCGGCAAATTGAAGAAACAGAAACACTCCCAAATAGCTTTTACGAGGCACATATCACCCTGATACCCCAAAGCAGACAAAGATGTCACAAAAAGGAAAACTACAGACCAATCTCCCTGATGAATACAGATGCTAAGATCTTCAACAAAATACTAGCAAATAGAATCCAAAGAGTCATCAAAAAGATTGTACACCATGACCAAGTGGGATTCATCCCGGGAATGCAAGGATGGTTCAACATCCGCAAAGTCAATCAACATAATACATCATATCAACAAAAAGAAAAATAAAAACCATATGATCATATCAATAGATGCAGAGAAGGCATTTGACAAGATTCAACACCCGTTCATGATGAAAGCTCTCCGTAAAAATGGGGATTGAAGGAACCTTCCTCAAGATAATCCAGGCCATCTACTACAAAGCCCACAGCGAGCATCATTCTCAATGGGGAAAAACTGAAAGCCTTCCCCTTAAGATCAGGGACAAGACAAGGCTGCCCACTCTCACCACTTCTATTCAATATAGTACTGGAAGTACTTGCCATAGCAATCGGGGAAGAAAAAAGACATTAAGGGCATCCAGATAGGAAGGGGAAGAAGCCAAGTTATCACTATTTGCAGATGACATGATATTATACCTGGAAAACCCCGAAACTCTCTACCAAGAGGCTCCTAGAAATAATACATTCCTATAGTAGAGTAGCAGGGTACAAAATCAATACCCAAAAGTCAATGGCCTTCCTATATGCAAACAGCGAAAGAGAAGAAAGGGACATTAAAGAAACTATCCCATTCACAATTGCGCCCAGAAAATCAAATACCTAGGAATCAGTTTGACAAAGAATGTAAAGGATCTCTACAAAGAAAACTACAAAACGTTACTTCTGAAATAAAGAAGACCTGAGGAAATGGAGACACATTCCCTGCTCATGGATTGGAAGGATTAACATTATCAAAATGGTAATACTCCCTAGAGCTTTATACAGATTCAATGCGGTCCCTATAAAGATACCCATGATGTTCTTCAAAGAAATTGAACAAACACTCCTGAAATTTGTGTGGAATAATAAACCCCCACGAATAGCTAAAAGCAATCCTTGGGGAAAAGAAGATGGGAGGGGTATCACTTTTCCCAACCTCAAGCTCTACTACTGAGCAGTTGTAATTAAGACAGTGTGGTATTGGTATAGAGACAGACCCTTAGACCTATGGAATAGAACTGAGTATCCTGAAACACACTCTCAAATATACAACCACTTAATCTTCGATAAAGGAGCAAAAAAATATTACGTGGAGCAAAGAAAGCCTCTTCAACAAATGGTGCTGGGAAAACTGGGCAGCTACATGTAAAAATATGAACTTAGACCTCCTTCTAACGCCATGCACAAAATTCAGATCAAAATGGATTATAGATCTCAATATCAGACATGAATCTATAAGGTACATCGAAGAAAACATAGGAGAAGCGCTCTACGACATCGAAACGAAAAGTATCTTTAAAGACGACACACCACTGACCAAGCAAATGGAAGCAAAGATAAACAAATGGGATTATATAAAATTGAAAAGCTTCTGCACCTCAAAAGAAACAGTGACCAAGATACAAAGACAATCCACAGAGTGGGAAAGGATATTCACCCAATACCCATCTGACAAGGGGTTAATATCCAGGATATATCAGGCACTGGTAGCCCTCCACAAGAAAAAAACAGCCAACCCCATCAAAAAAATGGGGAGAAGAAATGAACAGAAGCTTCCCAAAAAGAAGAAATTTGAATGGCAAAAAGGCATATGAAAAAGTACTCTTCATCTTTAATCATCAGGAAGATGCAAATCAAAACAACAATGAGGTACCATCTCACACCACAGAGACTGGCACACATCCAAAACAGCAAAGAACAACCGGTGCTGGCGTGGATGTGAGCAGAAAAAAGGACTCTCATCCACTGTTGGTGAGAATGCCGACTGGTCCAACCCTTTTGGGAAAACAATATGGGCATTCCTCCGAAAACTAGATATTGAGCTCCCATTTGATCCAGCAATAGCACTCCTGGGAATATACCCGAGGAGACCGAAAACACATAGCAGAAACACTATCTGTGCTTCTTTATTCATCTCTACACTGTTCACTATAGCTAGAATCTCGAAACAACCTAAATGCCCGAGAACAGAGGGACTGGCTAAAAAAACTGTGGTTCATCTACACTATGGAATACTATGCAGCTGTCAGAAAAGATGAAATTATGAAATTTACCTGCAAATGGATGGACATGGAGACTATCATGCTGAGAGAAATTAGTCAGAAGGAAAGGACAGATATAGAATGACTGCATTCATTCATAGGATATAAATAGATACCAGTGTTTTACTAAATATGAGGAAATGGTAATGGCAGATTAAAAACTACACCACTGAATATACACGAAGAGACTTAAGTGATAAACTCTAAATATCTGCAGGGCTAGCCACAATGTGTAAAATAAGAGGGAGAGAGAGATGCAGAGACAAGAGAGAGATAGAGAGAAAGAGAGGAAACTGGGGTACCTGCTATTGAAGGGCAGCCTGGGTGGGCCCGGGAGGGGTGGGGTACATTGGTGGTGGGGAAATGCGGGGCACTGGTGGAGGGATGGGTGCTGGAATACTGTATTACCAAGAACCAATTATGAACACCTTTGTAATTATATGTCTCACTGTGGTATAATAAAATTTTTTAAAAAAAATAAAAA
>JAJIBD010027059.1:0-56962 GCA_021461705.1 Cryptotis parvus
GAGCCTGGCAAACTGTCCGATGCGTGTTTGATATGCCAAAACCAGTAACAAAAATGTTTATTTTCCTGACCCGAAAGAGCACTTAATATAGCAGCAGTAAGAAAGGTGAACAAGCAGTGCCTGATAAAATTTCACGGCCATCCTAGGCTGCCAAAACAAAAGGACTAAAATGACTGTCTGTACTTTCAATGCACCTACGCTGGCGCCGGAACCATATATTGAGGGATCTGATGGTGCAAGCACAAATGATCAAGTACGACATCATTGGTCTGACTGAGACGAGGAGGCATCAGTTGCATCATGCTGTATTTGACACCTGAGAAGAATTGTTCCTTGGAACATGCGATGAAAGAGGCGTCGGTGGCTTTGGTGTCCTTGTCAGCAGGAACATAGCCATCAACATTGATTCATTTGAATGCCTAACAAACCGAATAGGACGATTACACTTGAAGAGATGTGGCCCACTGCCAGCAATTTCTATCTACATTGTCCACGCACCAACATCCACATACAAAGAAGATGAAATTGAGAAATTCTACATGGAACTGGAGTTCTATAAAAAGATCACACCTTCTACAAGATCATAGTCGGGATTTTAATGCCAAGATAGGACCAAGAAGATCGGCTGAAAAACTCTATATTGAGACCCATGGCCTAGAATGGAACAAACAGGGGTGAGAGACTATCTGAGTTCATCATGTCCACCAAGACCATTCATGGGAACTCACATTTCCAGAAAGCTGAAGCGAAACGTTGGACAAGGGAATTTCCTGGTGGACAGTTCCTCAATGAAATTGACCACATCATCTTCAATCGACGGTTTTTGTCTGACCGATGTTGCTGTCATCCCAAATTCCAAACAGGATCGGACCACCGTCTCCCTTCGTGCAAAAATTCTACTTCCCACAACGGGGAGAAAAGGCTGCAAAGTTTAAGAAGAGAACTCCCAGAATGACCACCAACTGGGAACTCTTTGGCACCATTGCAGCAACATGGGAAGATACCACCATTGATGACATTGATGAAGAATACAACCGACTGGTTCAGCACCTCCATGATTGTGCGAAGAATGCTGAGAAAGAGAAAGACACAATAGGACATTTGTCTTCAGAAACTCTTGAGCTCATTGGCCAAAGTGGCAAGGCGCAAGCTTCAGGAGACCAAATGCTAAGGTCCAAGTTCTAAATGGTGCAGAGAAGCGATAACAGAAGACCTCAAAGACAGAAGAGCAGAAGTACTGGAAGATGCAGCAGAAGCCGGGGAAAAGCATTCGCACCACCCGCCTGTCCTTCGCCAACTATAGGACTAAGATGACTGCCCTTCGACGCCCTGATGGATCTATCACATCTTCCAGAAAGGCAATGGAGAAGATTATCCATGACTTCTACTCAAATCTCTTTGATAGCCATGTCCACCTGCCCACATACCAAATTCCACAGGATGGATATGTCATTCCCAACATTCTCCCTTCTGAAATCTGACATGTCATCTAGTCGGTAAAGAAGGGAACAACACCAGGCCCAGACAAAGTCAGACCCGAACACCTGAAGAATCTGCCGTCGGTACTCATCAATACACTAGCTCAGCTCTTCACATGCTACCTGTCCGAATGCAAGGTACCCTCCCAATGGTAAACCAGCAGGACAGTTCTACTGTTCAAGAAGGGAGACATTCACGACATCGGAAATAGTCAAGTTTTCTTCAAGCTTTAGCCCCACACCTAACACACCATCAGTTTTTTTTTTAATTAGCCCAACTATCACTTGACAGAAAGCATCAATACAGAGAGGTATAAAGAATTTTTATAGCATGCCATAGACACCAAAACATCTGAAAGCATCTTGGATGTCAACGAATTTGGAACAGAGGAATAAGCCAAGGTATAGCCACCTAAATGGAATATATTCTGGCAATAAAGCTGAATGTAGCTCAGCTTCACTCAGAATCATGAACATACGTTACAAACTGAAGAAAAAGAAGACACAAATAGCCACGATGCACAACTCTACGTATTAAGTTATAAAGAGACAAAATTCACCTATGTTGCTTATGGATACTAAAAAGCTTATGGATACTAAAAATAGGTTAAAAAATCATAAAAAGAGGAAGAAAAAATCATGAAAAAAGTCAAAAACATAGCTCTGTCAGTTCTACCTGAATCAAAAGAAAACTGGTGACTTCTTGCTCTTGAGTGTGAGTGCAGACACTCAGCCAACTGCTTTGAGGTTACTTGTTAAACACTTATTTAGACATCTATTGTAAATATATCATAAAAAAATGTTAAACATCTATTGTAGATATATGATAAGCACCGCCAGGAGTAATTGTAAAGTGCAGAGCCAGGAGTGCCCCTGAACATTGCCGGGTGTGACGCAAAAAAGCAAAAAAAAAAAAACTATATATATATACATATATATATTAAACATCTATTATAGATATAGTATATATAATATAATTGTAATTCTTTGACTTTTAGCCATCACCTATTGTAGCTATATGATAAATATATGTTAAACATCTATTGTAGATATATGATAAATATTTGTTAAGCATCTATTGTAGATATATAATAAATTTATGTTAAATATCTATTGGAGACACATTTTCCTTATAAATAAATGCTGTATTTCACTATTGTTGGCTTTCTTGGCAATTTGCTAAAAAATAAATGTTATGGTTTCAAAAAATCCAATTCAGGGGCCAGAGTACAACAAGTAAGGCACTTTCTTTGACTGTGGCTGGCCCAGGTTCTATTCCTGGCACTGCACAAGCTTCTGTGAGTCTCACGAAAGTGATCTGAGTGCAGGTGCTCAGAGTAAGCTCTGAGTACCGCCGGGAATGGCCCCCAAACCAAATATAAATAAACAAACAAATAGAAAGCAAGACATTAAAACTTCAGTTCTGTGACATCAGAGACCTATGGCCTTATAAGTGGGAAAGGCAGGTGGGCTTTTATTCCTCTGAAGCACCTTTTTTGTGCTGACACACAATGGTCACAGTCCCAATCAGACCTGACCTATGGAGTAGGTGAGACTGTGCCTAGGAGAGACTCATTGCTATTATTAATAATCAAGTTACACAGAAGGAGAACAGAAATATTTAAAAGAGAAGGAAATGGCATCCTGAGTGTAGTCCTTAACTGAGCTCTTTGGGTTTTCATAGTTCTCTCATGGAGACCAAAAAAATGGCAAGGAAGGGGCTGGAACTTGAATCGATATCGGTCCAGTTACATTGAGGAGTGGAAGTCCCAGTAACCACAAAACACCCAAATTGCTGGAGAAGTTCCATAAGGCAGCATAGAAACCTCCCCCCACCTATCCCTCCCCTCAACCTGAATATCTGGGAATTCTACAAAGTACTCAAATGATTCCTCAAGAGTCCTGCTGTGACCCTCACATGAGAGAAATGAGTCTGAGAAACTTTTTTAGGACATAAATCCGGCCCTTGCACACATTATCACTGAGGGTTGTGTGGGGAGCTCTGGGGTCCTCAGAGGAGTGGGGCCTGCCTGGCCGCCACTTGACACAGGGCTCCCCCTCTGCCTGCCAGATGGTGAGAAATCCTCACGGGAGGTCTGTCCCCACAGCAAATGGTTATCTTTAAGCTCATCATTCATTTCCCCTCTTATCAGTGCAGGAATGTGGGGAGGCTTGTAAGCATTTGGGATTTGGTGAGAGTGAGCACGTCAGAATAGGGGGTTGCCAGGCCTTCAACACATTCTCAAATTAGTGACCCGCCACAGTGGAATTCTCTGGTCCAGAAGAAGGTGTGAGTCTCAAACAGCAACAGCATGGAAGCTTGTAAAGGAGCTAGCAAGGCTCAGGCCTTGGTGTTTTGCAAACACTGCTTAAGAGCTTTACACGGAGACCTCAGGAGATCCACACTGTCAACCACAATCAGGAGCCAGGAGTTCTTACTCCATTTTTTTAAGTTAACAGGACAGTGAGGCAGGGAGAGGGGGTTGTACATGACTGGTGGGTACCGAACTGACCATTATCCCACGCTGGGGGATCCTTGGACAAGGGAAAGTTAGCAGTAGCTTCACAATCTGGGCTTGGCCAATTTCCCGGGCCTTTACTCAGTGGCTCTGTGATTTTGCAGATATCACACACATACTCACACCCTACAAATCTTCAGACCTTTACCCAAACCAGCTTCATAGTAGCTAGTCTTTGATTATTTATTGTTTCACCCCATTGGCTTCAATATTTACTACCTTCTGGCACAGAAAATAGATAAATTGACAGGCAAGGTTTCCTGTCAACCAAGATTACTATTGTTTCGCAGCTCACTCTGGGCCCTTTAGTTGCATTTCATTTGCTCTCAAATGCCCTTTTTTCTAAGAAAGAACAGGTACATTCCCTGTGCCTCAAACTTTCCCACCCTCCCCAGATCCTGTCACAGCTGGGGGCCTGGTGGTCCCTGGGCTTTATAGAGAAGGGGAATTCCAAGGCAAACCTTGGACTGGTTTATTTTTAATTGTTGACCTCCACAGCCCTCTGTTTGCATCTGTTTATTAAATTGCGAGCTCAGCTGTGAAATGCCCTTTATGATGTTGTTTTATTGGTGGGCCATTCAGGGCCCCAGCGCCACACAAACAGGATAAATATTTTTCTTTGCAGCACACACCCCACGTTGGGGGCCACGGAACAAGGGAAGTGAGGATCGTTTGTTTACGAGCTCCTGATTCATTCATTACTTGGGAGGAGCTGTGAAATGTAAATCGCACATTCTCATTCTGCAGGGCCATCACTGCGCCAGCTTGAGGCTCATTTGGAGGTGTGATGTTCTACTCCAAAGGAGGCTGTTAATTTTATTGACCAAATTTGGAAAGTGGGGGGGAGCTCCAAAATTAAATAGCACCTTTGGAAAAGAAAAAAAACATTTTGGTTTCTCAAAGATTTGGAGAAGGGGTCACTTGGTTCTGGGTATTGGGGTGTTACTTCCCCACTTCCAAGGACACTTCAAATGCAAGAGCCTTCTGCAGAGTGTGCCACGAAATCTCTGTCCCTCTCATCTTTCTGTTGCCAGAGATTTGATCTCTAAGATAACTTCAGTAGTATTAATTTCAGCAACTTCATGGAGGGTTTGGCTCCCGGCTTTCTATATAGTATGATCCATAATGTAGAGGGTTCACCCTAGGAAATTCCAATGATTATTCTTGAAAGGTTTGGGTGACACCTAGCACAGCTTGGGTGATCAAAAGGTGCTGGAGATCAGGATGAAACTAACTGGTTGGCTGCCCGCAAGACCAACACCGTAACTGCTGTGCTTTCCTGCCAGTCCCATGGTTAGTAAAGCTGGAAGCTGAAATGGAAAGCCAGAAAGGCTTTAGCCATGGCACCCTGAACTGAACTCAAAATCAGATAGATTTTAATTCCTAAACTTGGGACATTTAACTCACCCTCTCTCCTGCCTCTCTTTCTTGTTTGTTTTTTTGAGATTTATTTTGCCATCTTTGTATAAATCTAAAAGTTAATATTCCTGGTGCTTTCAAGAGAATGGAAGTGACCAACTAACTGATTCTCCCTCTCCCTCCCTTTTTTTTTTTTGTTAAGAAGCAGTTGGATTTGCTGAGAGATTTTAAAAGCCTCACCATGAAGGTACAAGGTGTGAAGTGAGAAAGATAGCACACTGGATGGGGGCCCTGGTCCTGCCTGCAGTCAACCTGGGTTTGTTCCCTGGCACCCCAAATGGACCTGAGTCTTCCAGGAGTAATCGCTGAGCACAGAGCCAGGCCTGAGCACAGTAGCGTGTAGCCCCCCCAAACAAACAAACAACACAACAAAAAATATCTGTGGATTATACAGCCTGGAAGATAGAGATAGCTCAAGGCTCAGGGGTGCAGGACTTGGGTCAGTTTCAGATACCCCACTTGCCCCCTTACCAATTCCAGGTATAGCTCTAAAGACACTCCAGCATTTGGTGGGGTCGGGTTACCCAGGAGTCCCCAGCACTGCAAGCCAGAGTAGTACTACATCCTCAGGCATCAGCTTTGAGCCACCTAGCCTAGTTGAGCAATGACCGCCGCACTCTCCCAATCCAAATCTATGTATTCTGCTGAAGATCAAATGGATGATTTATTGCCCTTTAATGCACCAGAATTCAACTTATTTTTTGTAAAATAAAACAGTGGTCTAGGGGGAAAATTTCCTTCCTTGATAGAAATATGAAGTAGCAATGTTTATGGTTTATTACCTATAGAGAATCCAAAAATTAATAATTAATGGCACACATACAACTTGTCTCTGTCTCTTTGTCTCTGTCTCTTTCTCCTTCCTCCCTCCCACTCTACCCTCTCTGTCAGTTACCCCCTCATCTTCAGGGACCAGGACTGCCAAGAAAAAAAATACATTTAACTGCACAGCTTAGTCTTGAGTTTCCTGGAACAACCTTTCTCTGCTGCACTTGCTTTTCCTTTCTGCTTGTGCTTTTTTTATCTGGCAAATCAAACCCCAGGCTTTATCCATGCAGAACATGTGCTCCATCACTGAGTTCTAACCCCTGCTCTCTTTGGCACTCTCTTTATGCCTGGCAGGAAAGGGTAAACTCAGGCCAAGTGTAGCAGATGCGTGCACTCAGTCTGAGATGGCACGGGCATGTTGGGGATCATCTGGGGTGTTTACCCACAGAAGAGTGGGTTCATGTCAATATTTGGACTTGGAGGAGGCCCGGTTTGGAATTGTTCAGACTTGTCTCTGAATTGGGCTTTGAAACATACATTTTCCATGTTCTTCCAAGGCCTCTTCTTTTCTCTTAGAGGAAAGGCTACTGTTTAGGAAGATTTTCTTTAGAAAAGGTTGCTGATGGCAGTGGTGAAAAAAAGAGAACAAGAATATCACAATGTGGCATATATAATTTTTAAAAAAAGTATAAAGTAAGCCCTCTTACAAAAGCTCTGCCACTACGAAATGTTTTTTGTTGTTTGAATGGTAGAAACCATCTGGGTCTCTGTTAATGACCGGGGGCCCCTCTATGGATGGTACAGATGCTTCTTTTGTTATTGGTGCGATCTTGTAAATAGTTAAAATATTTACCAAGGCACCTCCGAGCTGGAGAGATCCCATTTTATTATTTATACCTTTTCAGAGGGACAAAAATGGAGGTGTCCACTAAACGTGATGGATTAGGCTTATAAACAGCCATTATGGCCATCAAACCTCCAATGTCAGCTTCTCCTTTGTGTCTGCGCATTTCTAAGCTAACCAGTGATCCATGCATAAGATAGGAGGTTAAGAATGTGCAGAGAAAAGAAGTGTTAGCTGCAAGCAAGATGTATCTTCTGCTGATTAGAAATACAGCTGTTGAAAGTAAAGGGAGACACTGGGCAAGAGGCGAGAGAAAAACTCGCAGAGGCGGGCAAGTGTGCGAGCATGCGTGCTTGTGAAGGAGAAGCTAGGGTGTGGGGTGTGCAGAAGTCATTGCAACCTGACACTCACTGCAAGCTGCACTGCGGTTGTCACAATCTGAGACTGAAAACCTACAAAGCCTCTACCTGCTGGCATCCTTCAGCTGTTTACTGCAGCTGGCTTTTGTTTTCCCAAGATAAAAATCAGGAAATGCAAAAATTCAATAGGATTTGAGAAGAAGAAAGGGTGGGCCCTGCTGGATAAGAGGGAAAAGGGCAAGTCAGTGGGTATCAGGATGTAGGAGATTCCAGCTTCTGGTAATTAATGGACCTTCTTAACCAGGACAACTGGGTGGCACAGGCTCCCCATAGGAGCTCAGTAGAGTGACTTAGTCCCCAAGTTAGAACCAAAATTCAACAGTGAGATGTGAGTATCGGGATAAATGTCAAGTCAAACTGCTTATAAACATGTATAGTAAGATACACTGCCAATGCAATGGGCAGGGAGGAGGGGAGACAACTTTCCTTGCAGAAGAAAGAGGTAAATATGAAATACGTTATTGGTGGCCCATTGTTGCTGCACTTCAGTGTTAGAAACCATTTCTGTCAACCAAAAAAATAAAAGTCCTTCATATGTTGGTACTCTTAAATCCCAGCTCCTTTAATCTCCCAGTTTGTCCTGATTTCCTGCCACACCACAAAGGAGGCAAGGGACAGTCCCTCACTCTCACACAGACAGGCTGTAGAATTCATAGGCAAAAGAGGGCCTGCCTGCTTTAGAAAGCAGCTGAAACTGCCAGCAACTCTAAGCATAGATTCGAATTTAAATTTTAGTCAAATATTTTCTAGCCCCTCCACTAGAGATCTTATTAAGAAATTACCATCACATTTATTTATTTGGTTAGAAATTTTTTGGAGAAGACTTAAATGAGAACTGACTCATGTCACAAATTGCAAACAGAGATTTCTCCCCAGATTCACAAATAAGGGAGGGAAAGACATTTGGAGATGGGAAGTGCCAGGCAAACTTTTGGCTGAGATTAGTAACCCAGGGTCCCCTTTGACCTTCTCTTAAGAACCAGTGCATTTCCCCCCCAAGCCCCTCGGGCTGGTCGGTATCTGCCACATTAGTATGCTAGTACATCAACTAATTTGCCTCTATAAATACTAGGATCTGAATCACACTACTGTTGTGGCTAGAGACTAAATAATTTCTCTCATCACTCTTTGGAGGAAAAAAAAGAAAGGAGGAAAAAAATCCTCACACAACGTTTGCTCAAGAGATTTCTTCCTTGGCCTTACTGGTCCCTGGTTTCATGTACACCAGAAATGACACTTTTGGCTTGCTGAAAAGCAACTTGCAGAAAGTGGATAGTCTGAATAAAATAATGCCAATTTCTCTCTGCCAATACTCATAAAACAACTCTAGAAGCTTCACCAGGCTCACTGGGTTACTCCCTCTGCAAATTACAAACTGCATGCATATTCCATGTCCTGTCTTAGTTTCATTTTGCCTGGACTTGGTTTCCGTCATTCATGAATGAATTAGACCTTTCAGTTACAGAGTTAAATTTTCACCCAGCAAAAAGAACTTGGAAAGCAATTGTGAATTAAACTAGATCAACCCTTTGACTAAACATGTTTTCTTAAACATGAAAGGTATCTATCATGTATCATGCAGTTTGGATGAGCTGTTCCCACCTGGAGAACAGGCATAGGAGGCCCCAGTTACATGCTCCCCATAGCCCTTTCTCACGAATGTTGAAGTCTGGAAAAGTCCCCAAAAAGGCTTCACTGCCTGTCTACTTCCATAGCTCTGGATGATAGATCACTGACCTCGGCTGGCACAGAGAGACAGAGACAAGTAAAAATGAAGAAAATAGGAGAAGTTTATTGGGCTGCTCTCCCAGGCAGACCTACTGGGGGATAGAGCCACCCTCTGGGAGAGACTAAACAGGATTTTTAAGGTATCTGGGGTTGGGGGGGAGGGAGGGGGAAAGGGAGCCAAGACTAGTGGAATTGCTGTGCCTGGTCTGGCTCCTGTTATCTGTAGGAGTCAATGTGAGGAAGTGTAGAATGCTTCCTGGTAGCTTCCTAGCGGGAGGTAGGCCCTGAGTCCTGTTCTCTGTCCTGGGGGCAATGTGATCTCTGATTCCGGGAATGTCGCTGTCTCATCAGTTGGTCCAAGTCACCATTTTGTCCAAGCAAACCTTACACTGGACTTTGAAAATATGTCTTCCTTTCCAGGGAGCAGGGAGATTGGATTTCATAGCCATCACCTTTCTCCTTCTAGCTAACTCAAAATTTGCAAATATGCCTTAGAAGAGCCAGCTCCGGAAATTCATCCAACTTTTGTCCACTTTAGGGACCCAGGGTAGCAGACCAAAGCACTGCTGAAGGATATCTCCAGCAGAACTATTAGAATTAGCAAATCAAAAAAACAGTTCCTAGTCACATTTGGATTTCTGATTATCACTGTAGCCTTGCATGACTTTATACAGTATTTGTGGTTCACATACATGGAACTGACAACCATACCCCAAGAGAGATTTCTGTTGGACATGAAAAACTCTAAACTCAACAAGTAGCCTGAGCACTGTGACTGGGAAAACGCAGATGCTGGGATTTTTTTTTAACTCAGTTTGTGATTTTAGATAAGAGAGTTCTGAAAAAAAGACCTATCTCCTCCATTTTCAATGACATAGAACAACTCTCTCAGGGACACGTCCATGTAAGCAGCTACTAACCAGAGCTGATGTCTCGCCTACTCTGTTAACAGCTACTCGTCACAGTCTTGCAGTAAGATAGGAATTTCCATTATATCTATTTTATTTATATATGCTTTTGTTTGGAGGCTACACCCAGTTGTACTCAGGGCTTATTTCTGGCCTTGTGCTCAGGGATCATTCCTGTCAGGCCTAGGGGATCATACGAGGTGCTGGGGATTGAAGTCAGGTTGGTTGTGTACAAGGCAAGTGCCCTACATACTATACTGACACTCTGGCCCTTTATACCCATTTTACAGACAAGGAAACTAAGCCTAACTCCCAAGGCCACAGAGCTGCAGAACAGAAATATCATCCTAAATGGCAAGGCTTCAGAACCCTGGGTTAAAATGCTGCAAACCATAACACAAACAATTTAATTGTTGAAAGCGCCTGAACTGTGCACAGATGTTAATGTTAAAATGGTTGTTTCTGCATCCCACCCCTCCCCCAACTTCTCCCCTCTGGCTATTTGAGCCTCAAACTATGCCCAGACTGCCCAGTGAGAAACGACTGCTGGAAACAGAATGGGAGGAAGACATTTGAGCAGGAGAGGACAGGACAGTGGAGAGCCCTGTTTGCACCCTGTTGAAGTGGCCCCCACCCCAGACCCCCGTTTTCCCCAACCTACAGAGAGTTACAATGCGAAGTTTGGAAGCTGCAGTCTAAATGAGGACTCTAGAAAAACTTTTCCTGTGTAAAGACCACCCAGGTGTGTGCTGATCTGTCCCCATTTTAGGGTCTTTGCTTTCCATCAAGAAAAGAAACAGATGTGATGCCCATTCATGCCAAATGGAGACCAGCAGGGGCAGGAGTAGAGTAGAGGCAGGACAGGGGGGGGGGGGGGCACAAACAGAACTCTCTTGAATCTGTAAATTCAGTCTTGAAAGATGAGGGACTTCAACTTCCACTGTCTCTGTCTACCCAAGTTATCATGACACATGAAGTGATCAGTACATTCAATACAGAGCTGGTCAGTTGAATAAAACTAGCGTAAAAAAAATAATCTAAAGTCTTGGAAGTTTAGGAAAGGAGTTTAGGGCCAGTCTGGCCGTAGGGTTCCCAGCTTGTCTAGATGAGTTTGACTTGGTTAGAATTGTCCTTGGAGTGTGAGATAAGGGAATGTTGACTTACACCCCCCCGCCCCCCCCCCAATCCTCCTCCCCCTCTATTCCTTCCCCTCTGTCCCCATCCAATCGCTAATGGGCTAACTCAGATTGTCCTAAACAATTATCCACAAAGACTAGGGGGTGGAGGGAGTAGCACTGTTTGAACAAATCCTCCACTTTTGTCTCCTCTGGGGCTGCAGACCATGGTCTTCACTCATGCAGCTCTCCCTCTCCCCATCCTGTGCCCGGCCACTGTGGTTATGAGTCAATGATCAGACAGAGAAAGGGCATGAAGGGAGGAGGCTTCACCAGGGCTCAGGGCTTTGATGCTGGCACTCTTACATCCTGGATGCATGAAAGGCCATGGGAGGGAGAGGAAGAAATATAAAAGCAAAAAGGAAGAAAATGTTATTTTTAAAAAAGAGGAAGAAATGGAAAAAAAAGGAGGGAAAGACTCTGGTTAAAATGTTGTACATATCACAGGCAGATATCTCTGCCTGTGAGACAAAAAGCTAGTTAAAAACTGAGTTAAGATAAGCCATCTCCTTCCAGTGACTCATCTTCCCAGGGAATAATGGCAAAGAGGCGGGTGTTTCGGAGGGAACTGATGTGCAAATAGCAGTGTCCATGAAGCTGGGTTAATTACAGGAAGGACTTCCAGGGTAATTGCCGATAAACAACCCTGGGAGCAGAACCCGCATCACCGGCACTGAAGTCAGCTCACTGGGATTTGAATAGGGTCCCTAAATATTATCCCACAAGCCACCTCTAAACAGCTCCCAGGGCGCTGCTTCAGAGGATCCTCAGGCAGAGTTTTCTGTCCCTATAGGCCTGCCCTGTACCTCTCACCCTAGTTCAGAATAGCCCCCTCTCCTCCAACATCAATCCCTGAAAATACAATTGTAAGAATATGACACATAAAACATGCTTTTTGCATATTATTAGAAAGTGAAGAGCCTTGGATCAAAGACAGGCAAGGCCCACACTGCACCCTCGAAATCACTAGGGAAGTCCAAGCTGGCAGTGGCCACTCAAATATTATTTCTAAATGGATTTCTGAAGGAACATCTTTGTATTCTTACCACAGCACCCACTTTAAGAGATTAAAACATGGGCCAGAGTGATAGCACAGTGGGTAAGCTACTTGCTTTGCACACAGCTGACCTGGGTTTGATCCCTGGTATCCCCATATGATCCTCTGAGCACCACTAGGAGTAAATCCTGGAGTGCAGAGCCAGGTGTATCGGTGCAGAGCCAGGAGACCCCTGAGCATCTCCTGGAGTGACCCTAAAAAGCCAATAAAAAGAAAGATTGATATATGTCTTGTAATTATATAATTACAGCTTTCATTATTCAACTTTAACCCATCACATTCTGGGGTTGCTTGCAAGTGGACTAGTAGACAGCAGTAAGAAAGAATCTGTAAAGTACTGGCAAATGTGGACAAAGAGAAAATGCGAGCTCTGGCTACAGTGCTCCAGGAACATGGTCTGTTCATGCTCACCTAAGTATGGGGCCCAGGAGCTTTTCTGTTTGTTTTATTTTTGGGGGCCACACCCAGCACTACTCAGGTCTTACTCTAGGTTCTGTACTCAGAGATCACTCCTGGTGGGTTTCAGAGACCCTATGGGGTACCTGGGTTTAAACCCAGGTCAGCAGCATGCAAGGCAAGCACCCTACCTACTGCAGTTTTCCTGGCCCTGAGGCGTTCGTCATGTCTCTAGGAGTGTTTCCTGGTGTGGTGGAGGCAGCTGCAAACTCAGACATGCAGCCGACTCCCAGTGTCAGAACTCTCCAGTGGGAAGGCAGAGGATTGTTGGTGAAATGGCTTTGGACTGGAGAGCAGGTATCAGCACCCACCTCCTGAGTCAGGACTCAGCTTCCGCCCCTTTCATGAGGGGTCCATGATTCAGTGCCCTTGGTCGCCCTGACATCAGATTCTCCTGACTTTGAGTTCAAGGCCTTAGTACTCAGCCACTTTTCTCTTCCCTTTACCAGCCAGACCTTCAAGGTAGAAAAAGCACAATCAAATTTTGTATGGAATTTATGTGCATGTAAAAGAAGCTCTTTAAAGGCTCTTTGTCTTAAATGAGAAATTTGGAGCCAGGATTGAAGCTCAGTATAGAGTTCACGCCCTGGATTTGATCCCTAGCACCATATTTGTTCTTAATTAATTAAAAATAATAATATCAAAAGTCAGAGAGATTGTATAGTGAGTAAGGCCTTGAATGCAGCCAACCTGAGTTCAATTTCTAGCACTCCACATGATACCCTGAGCCTGCCAGGAGCTATCTCTAGTTACAGAGCCAGGAGTAAGCTGTGAGCACAATCTAATATGACCCAATAACAAAAAGCAAACAAACAAACAAACCAAAAGCTTCGTGTCATAACCAGAATTCATTTTGCATCTTATTGACCCATCCCTGGCAGTGTTGGGGGGTTTACTCTGGTTCTGTGCTGAGAGTTACTTCTAGCTGTATTCAGAGGACCAGGTGCTACTGGGGAGCAAACTCAAGCCTCCTACATGCTGAGTACTTGTTCAGGCCATAAGCTATCTCTGCAGCCCTCAGTATTAATTTAAAAAGATAATGAAACAGGAAACCAGAAAAATAGTACAAAGGTAAGTCACTTGCCTTGCACACAGCCACTTCTGGCTTGATCTCTGGCACAGTATATGGTCCCTCAAGCACCAGCCAGGGGTCACTGCTGAGCACAGAGTTTGGAGCAGCTCCTGGCACCACCAGGTCTGGCCAAGTTTCCCCAACCCCTTGCAATTAATTATCTCTCAATTCTGTATCTTTGGTTTGAAAGGCCAAATTCCCCCCATCCCCCAAAAAAGTTATTGCAGTGATAGCTACACCCACTGTGCTATCGCTCCCCCCCCCCAGCAGAGCCTCGCAAGAAGCCAGACAACCCCCAATCCATGAGGGCTGCCATTTTCCACATCCGGACTCCCCTCTCATCAGAACTCCACCCAGCAGAAGAGCTGATCATAGCCCAGCTCGGCGCAGCGCGTTTGTAGCCATGTGGTTCATCAATAAATGCTGGAGATCAGAGGTGTCAAAAGAGTTTGCCACCCGCACAGCAGAGCCTGGCAAGCTACCCGTGTCATATTTGATATGCCAAATACGAGTAACAATTATAGACCTCATTCCCATGACCTGATGGAATGGTTTGAGGCTCTTTATGTTCCTGGAGCAAGTAGATGCCCTTGGGCTCTACTAGCACAAGACAGGACATATGGAGATGTTACTGATGCCTGCTCGAGCAAATAAATGATGAATGAGAAGACAAGTGATACAAGTGAAGTGGTAGCTAACATTTATTGTATCTATATATACTACATGGGTATTTAATTTAGGTCTTAAAACATTCCTTGGTGGAAAAGCTACTTACTGTCACATTCAGAAGAGGAAATAAAGAAAGGCAAGGGGTTGAGCTGTTAAGGGGAATGCTTGAAGATCAGATTCAGCCCTGAAGAGCCCGGTGCTTCAACATTTCCTTGAGTGCAGACTCTGCTGAATGACCTGAGTAAGGTTCTGGCTTTGTCCTGAATACAAGAAACTGACTTGACTCTTCAGGGACCCGCTGTACCACTGTTTCCTCTCCCAGATCCCTACTGCAGACTGTGCCTTGCACTTGAGACATTGAGGAGTTTGCTTGTAATGGCTGGACTCATGGCATTCTTTCCCACTAGATTCAGCGCCTTTGTTTTGTTTTGTTGTTGTTTGTTTGTTTTAAGTTGCTTTTTGGGTAACACCCAGTGATGTTCAGGGCTTACTCCTGGCACTACACTCAGGAATCACTCCTGGAGGTGCTGAGGGACCATACAGGAATCAAACTCTAATCTTCCATGGGCAAGGCAAATACCCTATCCTCTGTATTATCGCTGTGTCCAAGTCTCAGGCCCTTTGGAGAAAAATCTGTGTCTGTATTTTGATCTCTATACTCTATTCTCAGCAGCACATTCCTACAACAAACCCTGGTAGAAAGAAAATACCCCCCAAATACCTGCCAAATGTTCCTTAGAAAGGATTCCTCAAAATTCTAGGAATTGTAGAGGTCAGGCAGGACCTGCCTACACACCATTGAGCCATTCTTAACACCAAAGCCAGAAAACAGCTATCACAGAGCCCTGGGTCCTCACAAAAGGATGGTGAGTTAAAAACCAAGGCCAAGCCAGCCCTACCTATAGAGCTCTCGCTTAGCTATGGGGTGAGCTCCTTCCATGAGTATAAGCTGAATTGTCCTCTAAAGTTTCACTAAGTCTGGGGACAGAGACCTTGCTACACTTTCATCCTATTTCTCATTCTGAGATGCAGACAGGACTCAGAAGAAGACTGGACCGAGACACAGGAGAATTGGGTTATTTAGCAACCTAAGCCCAGCTGGGAGCAGGGGATGGGGGTGGGAGTCATTGGGGATACATACAGCACCCCCGAAACAGATCATAGCAACCAAGTGGGCCAGAGGGAGGGGTGCATCTCTGGTTGTATACAAGAGCAAATAATAAAAGCACAATGAAGAGGCCTCACTCCCCAGCTGGTTGTGCACGCCCCATTCACTTGGCAGGGTTGGCTGTCTCGCTTTCAAGTGGGCCTGGGTCCCCCTCCACCAAAGCCTCCTCCTTCTCCTCCTCCTCCTCCTCCTCTCTTGGTCTTTCAGTCACATACCAGACGCGTTTCACAGAGCACACCGAAACCCCAGGTGGCAGAATCCCAGTTTCATATAAATTAGGCTGGGTAACACTGCTCAGACACATTTTTTTGTCTAAATCATGCAAAAATGGGATTTTTCTCAGGGGCATAAATCTGGCCCGAATCTAAACCTGAATGTCCAATTGACTGGTATAGTTTATCGTGCAAACAGAACTATCTGAAGACTTCTGCTTCCAAAGAGCACAGCCCGTTTGTTTTTTTTTTTTTTTGTTTTTTTTTTATCCAATCTGAAATGATTTATTTGGTAACAACAACAACAAAAGTGTAAGCCTGCGGATGGCAAAGAGGCCAGATGCAAGTTGGATTCACCAGGAAAATGGGACATGCCCCAAATAGACATTGCCCAGTGCCATACAGAAGGAGCCAGGGGTCTATGATCAAGTTGTCCCCTATCTGTAGACCTCAGAGTTTGTACATTTAGCCTCCAAACTCTCCCAAATTAGGTAAATGTCTATTTTGTTCTCCAAACTGAGAAACAAGGACTAGGAGAGGGGAAGGAAATTCAGGGCATTTTTTAAAAGAAGAACAAAGTACACTCACACATAATAATAACTTGGCCACACAGTACACCAAGATCCTGAAGGGTTCTCTGAAGCTCCCTGAAGATACTCCTACTAAATATGGAATGTTGTGTATATCACAAAAAAGCATTTCTTATTTATGTATTTGTTGATTTGCTTTTATGGGGTCACACCCAGCAATGCTCAGGGCTTCCTCCTGGCTATGCACTCAGAAATTACTCCTGGCAGGGCTTGGCAGATCGTAGGGATACGAGGATTGAACTCAGTTCGGCCACATGCAAAGCAAACGCCCTCCCCACTCCACTGTCGCTCCAGCCCCAGGAAAGCATTTCTTCATTTTAAATTGCATAAAGATAGTTTCCTCAGACACATTTCCTAATGCAGCCAATCCCCACACTTTCAAAGCCACTGAGTCAATAGGACGATTAGGAAGCTTTGAGTCAAGGGGTGGGGAAGACTTGTATTAGTGCCCACAGATTTTACTCAAGGATGGGCAGAGTGAGATCCTCTGTTTCTTCATTGAAAAGTCGCCATGCATTGGTCCCTGGCCCCACTTTTCCATGGCGTGGCTTTGTGGCATTTAAAATGATGAGGTGAGAGGAAATAATAATATCCTGTCTCACAGGTTGCTTAAATTCTCATGGCAGTTTGCCATCAAAAATCAAGTTTATTCAATTCACAGTGATTTCAAAGAGTGCAGAACAACAACCCGAGGGTGGCATTTCTCAAAAAAATATGTCAGCGGTAAGAAGGGAAAAAAGATGTTTCCTTAGGTAGACATAAAAGAAAATGACACAAGGTACCTAAACCCTAATGTTTGCCAGAGGTTTGATTTATGGATAAGCTCTTTTTAAAATGTAGCATGCTCCTAATTCTTATTCAATGACAGTTGGAAATTGGGCGTTTAGGTGTAAAAAGAAAGTACAAGGGAAAGAATTAGAGAGAAAAGTAACTTAGAACAGCAGAGGGAACAGAATGGGTGAGAGTGTCAGACCTGTTAGTTAGAACAGCCAGAAATCTCCCTTTTTTGTGCTGGGAGAGGCTGGCATTGAAAGACACTTATCGTTCATGGAGGAAGACGCAGGAGATTAACTTGCTGCCTAGGAACTGTGGGATTAGGGAAACCATTTCTGTCTGAAAGCCAGCCATGGATGGCTGCAAAGTCACCAGGCTCCTTTCTTGAAACTTCCCATGGATTCTCATGACTGTGCCATGTTTTGAATAGGAAACAACCACAGCACCATCCTGCTGCCCCTATGATCTGCCTCACTGAACCACAGGACTCACATCGGCCTCTAACATTCTGCAGCCCACAGAGGAGAGTTTGCTCCTGGGAAGCTGCGCCCTGACCTCCTTACTCAGACCACTGCTACTAATTTGTCTTCTAAAATCCATTCTTCTAAAACCCCCTGAAATGACAAAATCCCCCAACCTCTGAAAAGAAGAAGGAGCTCAGTAATAGTTGAGATTCCAAATAAAAATCCCCAAATCGCATGCAGGCAATAGTACCAATTGGTTTTTATTTTAATCTCTGTCTCTGTCTCTATCTCTCTCTCTCTCTCTCTCTCATGCTCTCTCATTCTCTGTCTCTCTCTTGCTCTCTCTGTTTCTGTCTGTCTCTCTGTCTCTCTCTGTCTCTGTCTCTGTCTCTCTCTCTCTCTCTCTCTCTCTCTCTCTCTCTCTCTCTCTCTCTCTCTCTCCCCCCTCCCTCTGTTTTTTGAGCCACAACTGGCTATGCTCAGCAGTTACTCCTGGCTCTGCACTCAGGAATTACTCTTGGCACCAAATAGGATGCCAGAGATTGAACCTGAGTAGCTTACTGCAAGGCAAATGCCTTACCCACTGTTCTATTGCTTTGGGCCCTCAAAAATATAGCTGTGCCCCATTGAAAATGATATCACCAGCTTTCTGAAAATTAGGCACTCCTCCTCCTCCTATTCCTCCCCCTCCTTCTCCCTCCTCCTCATCCTTCTTCTTCCTCCTTTCTCTTTCCATTCCTCTTCTCTTTTCCCTTCCCCTTCTCCTTTCCCTCTCCTTCTTCTCCTCCTTCCACCAGGAGTGAGCCCAGATAGGAATAAGCCCTGAGCACCAGTGGGCATGGCTGCAAAACACACACACACACACACACACACACACACACACATTACTTAGATAATTTCCTGGACAAAATTCTGACTGGGATGCACCTGCTTTGTGATCTTTGGCATCAGAAACACTTCCTTGTTGTATTTATTGCTTTGGGGGCTATACCCACTGGTGCTCAGGGCTCCTGATTCTGTGCTCAAGGGTTCACTCCTGGCAAGACTCAGGGGACCCTATGTGGTGCCAGAAATTCAACCTGGCTTGGCTGCATGCAAGGCAAGTACCCTTTCTGTTGTGCTATTTCTTGGCTCCTCCCTCCTCATTCTATATATAGGTCATAGGTCTAATATCAATAATGACAGCAGTGATGTTCTGACACTCCTCTCACTGTCCATTCTGAGGCTGTCAGTGTGAAAGCATGACGTCTACTTAAAATGGAATCTCAAGGTTTAGTTATCCAATAATTATGGTAACTAGTGAGCGCTGACTAGATTTCAGGCCCTAGGCAAGCTACTTAGAGGCAGTTTCTCATTTACTATCAGGGAACTTAAAATTACACATTTTATCCTGAGGAAAATTAAATAGATTATGTAATTTGTCCAAGATCATTAGCTATCATAAAGCAAACTCAGATCTGAACCCAGCTCTGTTTAATGTTTCCAACAACATGATTGTATTTAATAGGATAAATCCTGGATTGAGATATGCCTCAAAGGACTGAGAGGTCTGCTTTGTGTGTAGAGCCCCAGGTCAGATCCCTGGTAAGGTATAGTTCGATGCCACAATGCCTCAGTATGTCTCACCATACAGATGGAAAACAGAAAATGAAAAGTTACAAATCATGATTTTAGTAGCAATATAAAGTGATTATTTATATTGGGCTTTTTTTACGTTATGGGTAATCCCAGCATTCGACACAGCACATATGCTAGCTTTTCTAACAATAACTGTGAGGTGAAATACTATTTTATTCTCTTTTGTTCTTGTCTGGATGGGTATGACAAAATATTGCAGGTTTTATTGCTCAAGAAAAGTGATGACAAGTTGAAATTAACCAAAGTTGTTGAGTTGCTAAACTTTTATTGCTGTGTTATTAGTTTTGAGCTCAACCATATCCCCAATGTTTAGCTTAGCAAGACCACACAGTAATGGCATTGATATCTATATACATCAATATCTATGGAATAATTGAATGAGTGAATAAATTATTGACTTCTAAAGAGGTGCTGAAACCACATTACTTCTCTTAAACATTCCACACAATTCAGTGGGCTGTACCTTCAGGTTATTCATTAGAATAAAATAAACATGGATTCATTCTTTCAAAGACTGCCAATACAGGCTTATTATGAAAAAGTACAAGGATTTTACTTAAAGCTTGCTAAAATTATTACCATTAGCTCAGTTTTCCTGAAAAGTAGAAGGTAAGAAAAAATTTCATTATTTTACTCAAATTCCCCACCTTTATTCAGAAAATGATAAGATATGACTCTGGATTTTTTTTTTTTTTGCTTTTTTGGGTCACACCCGGCAATGCTCAGGGGGTTTCTCCTGGCTCTGCACTTAGGAATTACTCCTGGGGTGCTCGGGGGACCATATGGGATGCCGGGGACTAAACCAGGCCAGCATGGGCCGGCCGCATGCAAGCGCAAACACCCTACCCGCTGGGCTATTCCTCTGGCCCGATGACTCTGGATTTTGTTTACCTTCAGAACCCATGCTGTTGCTCAAAAATGCCATATGTCCATGGGTTGGGCTCAAGAAATTTGAAAAACTAAAGTTGTGCCACTTAACTGAACATCTGATCATTTTGAATTGGGGAAACTAGTTTCCAGACCTAACAACATAAAAGACTATAGACTTTTAGCACTATTTTCCATTGGAAGTCTCTTTGTGGTTATGACACCAATTTGTGTCCAACTTCTATTCTCTTTGGTGAGGCTTCAGGATCTGATATGGCTTCTCCAGAGCAATCAGAGTTTCAGAAAAGCTCATGCAGAAGACCCTCTCATAGAAGTGTTTATAAATAAAAGTGGAGACCTTGGTAATTAATATTGTAACTTTCCAATGATTCAAAACCACTTAATTCAGACTTTGTGATTATTTCATACAGAATCTAAGCAGAGTTGAATTTCTGAAAACTGTTTAAAAGTTTGTATGCATATTGCTAGAGCAAATAGTTTCATAAGAGGGATACACAAATACTCAAGAGAGCAAACTATTTTCAAGAGATTTAGAGAACCCTGTCATTAGGTTGGTGTGCTAATTACAAATCATTCTAATTGATTCAATAGTCTCCCGAAAGATTTCCATAATGTACTAGGCAAACACTTTATTAGCCTAGCTGAGTTACTGTAGGTCCTTGAAAGGAAAAAAAAATAATAAAGCTTTCTTGAGAACAATATCAAGTCAGAATTTTTCAGTATTAAAGAAGAGCCCTTTCTTTGATTTTTATTCTCAATTGGTGTTTGTTTTACTGTTTTGACTTCCTGATTTTATTTAATGAATGCTAATGTGAGACAGAAAAAGAAGAAAATGGACTTGGTTTCTTTCCCTACATCCATCTTGTCTCCTTTTGTAGAAAACATCTGTTGTTCATTCTTGACCGCCATCAATTACCACCCCCAACCCTCATTTTTAACTTGAGTCTTGTGTTTTTTCTCCTTTGGGGAGTCACCTTATTTCCAGTGTGTGTCCCTAGATAGACTCACCCCTCCTTCCTGTATCCAGGACTAGCTGGTGACCTGAGGGCAAACCAATCGCTATGTATATCACTATCCATCCGGGGTGTTCAGAATTAGATTATCAAAAGCATCCCAAAGAAACAGGAGCACCCTGTCTGCCTCCAATCCCACAAGAGTTATGTAAGCATTTGATCAGTATCCAAATCAATCAGCCACCTAGATAGGCATCTAGACAGTAAGGGACAGCTTCCAGGTGACTATGTATTGAATATGTAAGAAAGAGTCCCTGAGAGTTGCCAGGGATGCAATAAAAACCAATAGAAATGGCAAGAGCTAGCAGGAAGTGTGACTCCCCACCCCATAGATGTGAAGAGACTGCTCTTTCTCCATCAGTTGTTCCCCCGAGTTCTTAGGAGCACCCACAAATGGCAGATAAGGGGATCTTAATCACAAAAAATACCCACTTTGCTTGTGCTTAGTAGCAAAGTTGTGATGAAAGGCCACATCAAACACACAGTTCTCCCACTATATAGAACTGTGAACTAAACACACACAGAAACCCAAAACTATTCTTATAAGAATTGCCAACACATTGAATTCTTGAGATTCCACTTCAAAAAATCTATCTGAACTTCTTGGTTAAAGATCCGCAAGCAGGGTCAGTGGCGGTGCTATGTGTCTCTGGGTGGCTGGCGCAGAATCTTTTCTTTTTCCCACTGAGAAGCATTCCTCATTTCTGGTTCTCAGTGGCTCAACATCAGCCTCAAGCTCTTCTGTCGGAGCCCGGCCTTGGTAGGCAATTGCGTTGTGAACTCCTGCAGCCTTTTCTTTTCTGCACCTTTCCAGAACTTGCTTCATGTAATCCTTCACACTCCCAGTGGGGTAGACGGAACCAAACAGATGAGACCCACATTGGCCAGAAGGGCCAAAGCCCAGGGAGGGTAGAGCATTTGACTGAGATCAAAGAGCAAAAGCTCTACCATGGTGACCTCAATAAACAGAACCACATCCCTCCCCTCCACTCTTCTGAGAGGGGTTGTTTCCCCAAGTCGCTTCAGGTGTTCCCCACGGTGCCACCATAAAAACTGTGGATTAGCTCTGTTTGGTTGCCCAATCCTCTTCCTGACAGCGCTATTTAATGGACAAACAGTTTGTTTTATTTATCTGACAGGGTTTCTTCACATTGTTTCGGGTTATCAGCCCTCCCCTGCAGATCATATTACAGCTTGTGCCCGGTTCGACCCTCAGAAGAGTTCACCCTAAATCAGATCCTTATCCCAGCTGCCATGATAAATAGAGGCGCTGGCGCCCTGGGCCAGGTTATTTATTTAGCAGCTCTGTGATCATGTTTTACACAGCTGGGCCTGAGTGTCAGCCCATTGTAGAGCCAGCTTAGGTTGCATTCAGGAACCCAAACCCAAAGCCCCTTAAATAATGTTAAGTTAATTGCTGACATTTTTATGAAATAAGTCTGTGTGGGCAGAAAAGGAGATGTCACAGGCAGAAGGATGGCACCGAGGTTTAGTGTGTGAGCACATGTGTGTGAGTGTGTGTACGTTGGAGAGTGGAAGTGTATGCGAGTAGACTTGAGAGTGTGCACATGTGTGAGTATGTGTGAACGCATATATGTGTGAATGTATGTATACATTTGCGAGTGGATGTGTGTGAGCAAGTGGTAAGCAAATGTATGAGTATGCTCATATGAGCGTTAGCATGTTTGTGTGAGTGGCAGTTTGAGAGTGTGCATGCGTGCATGTGTGTATGTTCATGAAAGAGAGTGAGTGAGTGCCTAAGTGTAAGTACATGTGTGAGAAAGTAGTAAGGTTGAGAGTATGAGGTATCTTGATTTTCAGGTTTATCCAAATCGAAGTGGACATTTTATTTTGAGGCAGACCCTGGTTTCTAAAACAAGGATGAGAAAGGGAGGAGTTAAGAATTGAGAGTTTAGGACCCATGGCAAGGTTAGATTGAAGTGTGTGTGCATGTGTGGGTGAGTGTGTGTGTGTATGTGTGTGCATGTGTGTTTGTGTGTGTATAAGTGTGGGGAGGGTTTGGAGGGGAGGTGGCGGTGAGTGGGGAGGCCGGTTAGTGACTGTGAAAGGTACCAGACCCATCTGGCAGGAGGCTCATTTTCATCTTGTTTCTCTATACAAAATTTTCACATGAAAATGAAATCACACACATAATCAGTGTACTGTCGGTATGTTATTTTTCTAGAAGTCAACATTTAATATAGCAATTTAATTTTGCATTTTTCTTGGCAATGCTTTTTTTTTTTTTCCAGATGTTAGAAGCCTACAAAACAGCACTCAGGACTTTGAAGCAGCACTCAGGACTTTGAAGCCTGCAAGACCAAGGGAGATGCCTGGCTGCCCGGCCCCACTGCCCTTTCCTTCCTGTACCCAGTGCCATCATTGCAGTAAGGGGAAAGGTACATCTGCTTCAATAGCCTCATACTGAACCGCACCTTCCATCTAGGCAGGAAGAATGGGCCTTTGAGGCACTCCACAATGGGAATGCAAATTCTCTCCCATCTCCTAGATACCTGGGCCTGCCCCATTTCTCTTTACTGTAATCTGTTTAGCTCTGTGCACAGAATGACAAAAACAAAAGAGTTCTTTTGTAAAAAGAAAAAAAAGAGGAAAGAAAGTGGATCCTATCCTCTCTGCCTTAACGATTCCCCAAATCCCTGCTACTGGGTCTCAGCGGTAGCTGCACTTGGCACACAGCCTCTTATCTCTGTGGGTCATTAACTCTTGCTTTACATGCCACTCCTCATATTAGACCTTCCATTCAGTGACAGTACATCCTGGCCTTGAATCTGGAGAAGATCCTGATGACTCATAGCTTGTTTCCTCTCCAACTGCAAAATGCAGAGACCTCTGGGCAGGGAAGGCCTGAACTCCCTTGCTGAGCTCCTCTGTGTGGCCAGACTGTGATAAGACCGCAGCAGAAAGCAGTTCCCAAGGCACCAACCACAGCAGAAAGCAGTTCCCCAACTTGAAGGTGGGGTCATCTTCAAGAAACTGGAATGCCCAAGGACACAGATGAGCAAAAAGGAGGAGACTTTGGTTGGCCTGCAGTATGAGTACAGTAGCAGTCAGGTACATAATGGGTACCTGGTAATGTATATTTGGGGAAAAACTGTCTAAATCCTGAACCCCCATAGGCATGGAGGTCTTTGCCACACAGGAGCAGGTAAAAGTCATTGAGATGCAGAAATCCAGGTCAAATGCAAGGAGGCTTCCAGAGAGAAGAGGAGACTGGACACTCCCCCCACACACACACACACACACACACACACACACACACACACACACACACACACACACACACAGGTCTCCCCCTAAAGAGAATACACTTCTGAAACGAAAACCTTGCAAGAAGTTAAAAAAAAAACTGCTCCTAGCTCTCTCCCTTTGGCAACCACCCTAACAAGGACTTGGGGGGAGGGACAGTTTTGGTGAAGTGTGTATAAACTAACTTGGACAAGGGTCTGTTATGCATCACTGTTTGTCTCCTTCTGAAACTCTTCTCTGTGAGGAAAGGGTGATGAACCCAAAAGGCCTGGGTAAGATTAGGATGACTTTCTTCTCCTGCAAAGAGCAATTTCTAACTCCAGCCTGAGTCCATGGCTCCCTGAGAAATTGAGCGGCACGGGCCATCTCCTTTCTACACAGAACAAGTGGACTTCAGGTGCTGCATGACAGCTGCCTTGTGGGCCTGGTGCGATGGGAGCATTCGTGCTCTGCAGAGGCTCACAGTCAACTTTCATCACTCCTGAATCTTCCATAGCGACAGAAGCAGGTAGAGAAAAGTGTGGACTTTCCCGAGGCTGCTGACTCTCTCCTCCAACTTCATATAAGCCACCCCTGATACCTCCAGTAGCAAAAGTATTTGGTCCAGGATTTCTAAGCTACGTCAGCTGTGCCACTAACAAAGCACACTAACAGAGCAAAACTAGGAAGGTACTAGTGGTTGGATAAGTTAGGCAGAAGATTGGTCAGTTGAGTGGGGAAGGAAGCCATAGTTGGAACCACATGTAGCTAATTAGAAATAGAAAAGATCATTTTTCTATTAATAATTTAAAGAAGACAAATTTCTAAATATCTAAAAATTATGGTGGATATGCAAAAGAATGAAGTCATGGTCAAAAAACGTTTTCCTTCACTACCTACTACCTTCGTAGTTTAAGAAATCCAACGGAAACCCTTACTTTGGTGCCTGGCACTGAGTACTTTAGAAGTATCATGTTATTTAGGCCTCATTACATTCCACTAAGCTAAGTACTTAAACCTCATCACCATCTTACAGCTCTGGGAATTCCACAGCCTTGGGAGGCAAAGTAACTTATACAAAGTCACTTAGCTTCCACCTGGGACTCTAACCCCAAGCAACCTAGCTTGTCTGAGGCACTTAGAAAATTCCATCAGCAGACCAGCTTTGGGATGCTGCCTTGAAGAAGCCACCTCCATCATGGCCCAAGGCAGTTCTTTGCTATCATTTCAGAATTTGTCCTGTCTCTGAATGCCTGCAAGCTGTACCTGATCACCCTTGCTTTGATCTGCTAAGCCTTATGTTCATTACTCTAGTTCTTGTCTGATTGAATTTCAGACCTCTTAGGGTACTTTTGTAACTGGTATTTTGGATCCTCCATTTCCTGTATGCTTACTAGTATCTTTGTTTTATGTGAGAAGCAGTTCATACTTCTCTCTAGGGTTCACTCATCAATGGACCTTCCTGGTTCCCTTCTATTCTGGTCATCAGTTTCAACCAATTGCCTGCACTTCTAGCATGGCACCTGCTAATGGGAGAAACAGAGATTCACTGAATGTTTGTTGAAAGAATGCATGAATGGATAAATAAGAAATAACTAGACCTCTGCCAAGTGCCCAGACCCTACACCTGGTCTTCTGTAGCACACTCCCTCTCAAGACAATTATTCACACACTTTAATCTCTGAAAGAAGCAAGAGCCAGGATGTCATTAAAGTAGGAAACAGAAGACATTCAAAGCAGCTCTCCTTTAGAGTCGCTGAATGTGGTTTTGGGGCAGACGGTGTAAACTTATTCCAGCTGGAAGAATTCCATCCTTGACATCAAGCTGTTGTCTGAGGGAAAAGCTGGCAAAATGATGTTAGAATAAATGAGCAAAGTAAGAAATCATAATATAATGACATCAAAACAGCTTCTACAGCCAAGTACTAGAAAGGAATATTTAAAAAAGATGGAAAGGACTTATTAAGGTGTTAGCTTCTAGGCTGTGAAATTAAAACCACTAGAGGCGGTAGTGGTGGTGTGGTTGTGGTGGTGGTTTCTGTTTATGTGTACAATTAGGGATGCAGTCCTGAATGCAGGCTCAAATGGAGGATAATAGAACGTGGAAACCAACAAATATCCAAGGGACCTTTGCACTAACCTATCAAATAACCCTCACCTGCTCTTTTTTCAAAAATGGGTTGATCTCTAACGAGACTGTCCAAGTGATTGCTCAAGTTCTAACCTCACAGTGATTATGGTGGTCAATACCCCATCGAAACAATTTCTGAAGTTGCGCCTGCATTGCACTTTGGGCTTAAGGTAAGCATCCTTTGATGGCACATGGGAGGTACTTGACATTTTAGGGCAGCTGAGTCAACATTGCATAGGGCTGTTAGGAACATATTGGACTGATTGCAATAGAAGAAAAATAAGCCTATTTAAAACCAAAGAACCCAATCTCTTGCCAGAGAATTTAGTTCACTGTAGTTCAGATTGGAAGAATATTCAATTAACATTTTCTATGTGTGGAGTTTATTATTCGCTTTTACTTAAAATAACTCCCAACGCTGTTTTAAAAAAGGCATCAAAGATAATACACAACTATATTTAACAAACTAATGGTCAAATGAACAAGTATTTGGGAATGTCCTTTCAACTTAATATTTAATTGTGTACTGGATATAATATACTTTTAGTCTTATAATAGCTTATTATACACTTTTCATTAAAAATTAAAATTATGGCCCTTATATCAGGGTAAATGCCTTTTTTTTTTTTTTGCTTTTTTGAGTCACACCCGGCAATGCTCAGGGGTTACTCCCTGGCTTTGCACTCAGGAATTACTTCTGGCAGTGCCCGGGGACCATAGGGGATGCTGGAGATCAAACCCGGCCGGCACGGCCGGCCGCATGCAAGGCAACGCCTCTACCAGCTGTGCTATCGCCTCCAGCCCCCATATCTTGTTCATAAGAAATATTGTGATGGGAGAATGGATTTGATAGAAGAGATTATTTCAAGAAGCACCAACCAGCAAAGGGGGAGAAGTCAGAGGCATTGATGAATCATTTTCAACAATGGCTAATGAATCAATAACTAGCTAGGAAAGTATGTTTCAGAGTTGATCTTCCAATGGGTAAAGAATCTGAGCACCCAAACTCTGGGTTATCATTGTTGAGGACTGCTCTGCAGGTGCAGACTTCCCTGAACTCAAGATTAGAGGCTCTCATTGCTAGGGGAAGCCTTTAGAAAAGAGCCTTAGCTCCACCCAGCAAGAACCCATTAGTAGGAACATTGAGTGACACAGTTAAAGGAGCTGGGCATCACCTGCATCTGCTAGAGGCACGCATCTGACATAATCAGCTACTGCTCCCTCAGTATGAAATGATACTATTTGCCCCAGTCAACTCCTAGTCACTATTTCTGGTGTAGCTGAGCCTGGAGTAAACAGATATTTAAATGTTTTTTAATGTTGGGGTAAAATCTGGAGTCTCCAACATATACATCTGCAAGGCATATGTTTTGCCTCATTAATATATTTTAAACAAACAAGCAACACATAAGACACCACACCCAAGTTCAAATCTCACTTATTAGCAAAGATACAGATAGACCTTAGGGCTAAAGTAGGCAGCCTCCTCCCATTATCTGTAGACTCAAGTGGAGAATAAGAGGATATGAAAATCAACAAGTGTTCAAGGGAACTTTTCACTAACATATCAAATAACCCTCACCTGTCCTTTCTTCACAAATGGGTTGATCTCTAACTAGACTATCTAAGTGATTGTCCAAGTTCTAATCTCACTAGGTGGTGAGACTAACTTCTAGGTACAGGGTTAGGAAGTATATTCTTGTTCTTCAAGCATCAGAGCCATACTGTCATTTCTCAAAGTTAGCAGCAATAAAGCTAATACTGGCGACAAGTTAATGAGGAAACGTATGACCATAAGGGGAGAACCAGCACGGACCCCACATGAGACAATCATTTGTTACTGCCTAATTCCAGAGACAATGTAAGAGTCTCAATATCACATGTGTGCCTTCCATTTTAGGATTCATATTTTTCTTTTATCACAATCCCTTTTGCTCATAATAGAGAGTGATATTATAAAATAAAACAAAGAAAATCCCCTCTCCCCAGGCCATGCCTGCTTTATTCCCTGCAAACTCTTCCAATTGCCCTTTGGATAAACAAATATGCCTTATATTATCCTGCAGCTGTGGCACAGCCTTGCTTACCACACTTTATGAGGAGGCTCTCACCCCTCCATCTCTCTATATTCACATGCCACTATATTCACTATTTTACTCTATATTCACATGCCACTATACCCATTATCTGTCTCTATATTTACATGCCACTATAGTCACTATCTTTCCCTATATTCACATGCCACTCAGACTCTGGAACAAGGCATGCTCTTTCCACCACAAATATTTGACCATATTGTTCCCTCAACCTGGAATGTTTTCTGTGTTTTCTGTAGCTGTTGAGTTCCTTCAGACTCTTGCTCTAGAATTCACAGCAACTAATTCTCCATGGAAGACTTCCATCACCACTTTTAGGTCTTAATCATATTACAGATAATGGAAGATCCATGTCCATCTTCTCTACATTTGTCAGAGTTATACTTCTGTTTGTGTGTATTAATTTGATCAATGTCAGAATCTTCAAATAGTACATTAGCACCAGAAAGCCAGAGTCTGTACTTTGTACTCCAACAGTGAAAAACGCTAACTGCTCACAGCTACTTGTTTAATTGGAGAATCGCTCTGTATTGATGAGAGTTACCTTTCATTCAGGAAACTAACCACTTCCTGCCCACACCACCACCTGAGCAGCCTCCAGACAACAAATGAATAACTAGAGGGTGAAGCCTTGGGTCTTGCACAGTGAAATGCCATTTTGAGTGATTGAGAATAATCATAATTTAAAGAGAGAGAGAAAGCAAAGAATGTTGCCAATATAGGAAATTGCTAACTGAAATAAACTACTGATTTATTCTTACGGTATTCAGAAAATAGAAAAAAAGTCAAGTAAAAGAAGTTAGATACAAACAGTCAGATCCATAGAAATCAATAGCAAATCGTTTGTTGCCAGGAAGTGCAGGGAAATTTTCTCTGAGGGGAAAAAATATAGAAATAGAGGCAAAGATATGTACAATATAGTAAATGTACTCAGTGCTATTGAATTATTTTATTTAAAATAGTTTAAGTAGTAAAATTTTTGTATGTACACTTGCTGTCCTACAGGACAAGAGTCATCCCCTTGCCCCAGGGCAAGGACAGGTATATGGTGTGGTGCTGGCCCAGCAGGTCCTATGGTATGTCCTATTGACCCATTTTAGACCTCATCTGGGACCAGATCCAGGGTCTGCTTCCTTCTCTTTCTAAATCTGTCCATCATTCCCTTACAAAGTTTGCCTAAGAGCACTCCAAACTAAGTCAGGGAATCTGAATTCCTATCTCAGGCTCTGCTTCTATGGATCCTGGTGAAACCAGTGAAAGAAATGGTGGCTAAAATGTCTCTGCAAATAAAGAATCTTAAATGCCAAGCTCTTATAGCTTGAAACTATAATTCAAATAAACTCTAAAGTCCAACCACTAACCTTTATGCTGCCTTTTCTAAAGAAAATACCACCTTGGCAGGCCAGACCAGCTTCCTTTAGGAGCCATACCTCTTCCACTTTCATGGTTTCATCGAATGTCTGCACCTTAGATTAAATGTGGAGCTTTCCTGAAATCTCCAAGGACATACATATGTATTTACACACACATACATAAATGTGTACATGGAAGCTGTCCATTCCCTCATTCTTTCCAAGTAAAAGAGAAGCTACATAAATTGCAGTCAGTCATTTGTTCTTGTAAACTCATGAACACTGTTTCACAATGGTGATTAATTAACAAAATCAACTTAAGCTCCCAGTATCTCTACATGTAAAGAAAAACTTATTAGGGCTTAACAGTAGTCATCACAGTAGCATTACCTTAAACACTCTTCACGATCACGATCACGATCTTCCCGTTAATCATCTATTTGCTAGAGCGGGCACCAGTAATATCTCAATATGTCCTGTCACATGCTGTAGAGCCAAGGGCATCGGCTTGGTACAGGAACATAAAGAGCCTCAAACCATTATATTAGGTCATGAGAATGATCTAATATAATTGTTACTGGCATTTGGCATATCAAATACAACACGAGCAGCTTGCTAGGCTTGCCGTGCGGGAGGCATACTCTATAAACACCTCCAAATAAAGCCTTTGTTGATGAACCGCGCGGCCGCAAGCGGCCGCGAGCCGGGCTGTGATGGGCTGGTCGGCTGGGTGGAGTTCTGATGAGAGGGAAGTCCAATGTGGAAAATGGCGGCGCCCATGGAGTGGGTGGGGGTCGTCTGGCTTGTTGTGAGGTTCTGCGGGGTGGTGGGCCAAGGCTGGGACCCACCATGCCTCCCGACTGCCTCATGAACGGCTGGGCACAGGGAGAGCAAGGAACCGCTCTGCCCCATGTCTGAGAGTCTCTGGACCAGCATACCTGGGCCGGATTGAGGAAGAAACTGCTCCAGGGTGGGTGTCGATGATCCGGGCTGTGATGGGCTGGTCGGCTGGGTGGAGTTCTGATGAGAGGGAAGTCCAATGTGGAAAATGGCGGCGCCCATGGGAGTGGGTGGGGGGTCGTCTGGCTTGTTGTGAGGTTCTGCCGGGGTGGTGGGCCAAGGCTGGGACCCACCATGCCTCCCGACTGCCTCATGAACGGCTGGGCACAGGGGAGAGCAAGGAACCGCTCTGCCCCATGTCTGAGAGTCTCTGGACCAGCATACCTGGGCCGGATTGAGGAAGAAACTGCTCCAGGGTGGGTGTCGATGATCCGGGCTGTGATGGGCTGGTCGGCTGGGTGGAGTTCTGATGAGAGGGAAGTCCAATGTGGAAAATGGCGGCGCCCATGGAGTGGGTGGGGGTCGTCTGGCTTGTTGTGAGGTTCTGCCGGGTGGTGGGCCAAGGCTGGGACCCACCATGCCTCCCGACTGCCCTCATGAACGGCTGGGCACAGGGAGAGCAAGGAACCGCTCTGCCCCATGTCTGAGAGTCTCTGGACCAGCATACCTGGGCCGGATTGAGGAAGAAACTGCTCCAGGGTGGGTGCCGATGATCCGGGCTGTGATGGGCTGGTCGGCTGGGTGGAGTTCTGATGAGAGGGAAGTCCAATGTGGAAAATGGCGGCGCCCATGGAGTGGGTGGGGGTCGCCTGGCTTGTTGTGAGGTTCTGCGGGGTGGTGGGCCAAGGCTGGGACCCACCATGCCTCCCGACTGCCTCATGAACGGCTGGGCACAGGGAGAGCAAGGAACCGCTCTGCCCCATGTCTGAGAGTCTCTGGACCAGCATACCTGGGCCGGATTGAGGAAGAAACTGCTCCAGGGTGGGTGTCGATGATCCGGGCTGTGATGGGCTGGTCGGCTGGGTGGAGTTCTGATGAGGGGAAGTCCAATGTGGAAAATGGCGGCGCCCATGGAGTGGGTGGGGGGTCGTCTGGCTTGTTGTGAGGTTCTGCCGGGGTGGTGGGCCAAGGCTGGGACCCACCATGCCTCCCGACTTTGCCTCATGAACGGCTGGGCACAGGGAGAGCAAGGAACCGCTCTGCCCCATGGCTGAGAGTCTCTGGACCAGCATACCTGGGCCGGATTGAGAAGAAACTGCTCCAGGGTGGGTGTCGATGATCCGGGCTGTGATGGGCTGGTCGGCTGGGTGGAGTTCTGATGAGAGGGAAGTCCAATGTGGAAAATGGCGGCGCCCATGGAGTGGGTGGGGGTCGTCTGGCTTGTTGTGAGGTTCTGCCGGGGTGGTGGGCCAAGGCTGGGACCCACCATGCCTCCCGACTGCCCTCATGAACGGCTGGGCCAGGGAGAGCAAGGAACCGCTCTGCCCCATGGCTGAGAGTCTCTGGACCAGCATACCTGGGCCGGATTGAGGAAGAAACTGCTCCAGGGTGGGTGTCGATGATCCGGGCTGTGATGGGCTGGTCGGCTGGGTGGAGTTCTGATGAGAGGGAAGTCCAATGTGGAAAATGGCGGCGCCCATGGAGTGGGTGGGGGTCGTCTGGCTTGTTGTGAGGTTCTGCCGGGGTGGTGGGCCAAGGCTGGGACCCACCATGCCTCCCGACTGCCTCATGAACGGCTGGGCACAGGGAGAGCAAGGAACCGCTCTGCCCCATGTCTGAGAGTCTCTGGACCAGCATACCTGGGCCGGATTGAGGAAGAAACTGCTCCAGGGTGGGTGTCGATGATCCGGGCTGTGATGGGCTGGTCGGCTGGGTGGAGTTCTGATGAGAGGGAAGTCCAATGTGGAAAATGGCGGCGCCCATGGAGTGGGTGGGGGTCGTCTGGCTTGTTGTGAGGTTCTGCCGGGGTGGTGGGCCAAGGCTGGGACCCACCATGCCTCCCGACTGCCTCATGAACGGCTGGGCACAGGGAGAGCAAGGAACCGCTCTGCCCCATGGCTGAGAGTCTCTGGACCAGCATACCTGGGCGGATTGAGGAAGAAACTGCTCCAGGGTGGGTGCCGATGATCCGGGCTGTGATGGGCTGGCCGGCTGGGTGGAGTTCTGATGAGAGGGAAGTCCAATGTGGAAAATGGCGGCGCCCATGGAGTGGGTGGGGGTCGTCTGGCTTGTTGTGAGGTTCTGCGGGGTGGTGGGCCAAGGCTGGGACCCACCATGCCTCCCGACTGCCTCATGAACGGCTGGGCACAGGGAGAGCAAGGAACCGCTCTGCCCCATGTCTGAGAGTCTCTGGACCAGCATACCTGGGCCGGATTGAGGAAGAAACTGCTCCAGGGTGGGTGTCGATGATCCGGGCTGTGATGGGCTGGTCGGCTGGGTGGAGTTCTGATGAGAGGGAAGTCCAATGTGGAAAATGGCGGCGCCCATGGAGTGGGTGGGGGTCGTCTGGCTTGTTGTGAGGTTCTGCCGGGGTGGTGGGCCAAGGCTGGGACCCACCATGCCTCCCGACTGCCTCATGAACGGCTGGGCACAGGGAGAGCAAGGGAACCGCTCTGCCCCATGGCTGAGAGTCTCTGGACCAGCATACCTGGGCCGGATTGAGGAAGAAACTGCTCCAGGGTGGGTGTCGATGATCCGGGCTGTGATGGGCTGGTCGGCTGGGTGGAGTTCTGATGAGAGGGAAGTCCAATGTGGAAAATGGCGGCGCCCATGGAGTGGGTGGGGTCGCCTGGCTTTGTTGTGAGGTTCTGCCGGGGTGGTGGGCCAAGGCTGGGACCCACCATGCCCTCCCGACTGCCTCATGAACGGCTGGGCACAGGGAGAGCAAGGAACCGCTCTGCCCCATGTCTGAGAGTCTCTGGACCAGCATACCTGGGCCGGATTGAGGAAGAAACTGCTCCAGGGTGGGTGTCGGTGATCCGGGCTGTGATGGGCTGGTCGGCTGGGTGGAGTTCTGATGAGAGGGAAGTCCAATGTGGAAAATGGCGGCGCCCATGGAGTGGGGTGGGGGTCGTCTGGCTTGTTGTGAGGTTCTGCCGGGGTGGTGGGCCAAGGCTGGGACCCACCATGCCTCCCGACTGCCTCATGAACGGCTGGGCACAGGGAGAGCAAGGAACCGCTCTGCCCCATGGCTGAGAGTCTCTGGACCAGCATACCTGGGCCGGATTGAGGAAGAAACTGCTCCAGGGTGGGGTGTCGATGATCCGGGCTGTGATGGGCTGGTCGGCTGGGTGGAGTTCTGATGAGAGGGAAGTCCAATGTGGAAAATGGCGGCGCCCATGGAGTGGGTGGGGGGTCGTCTGGCTTGTTGTGAGGTTCTGCCGGGGTGGTGGGCCAAGGCTGGGACCCACCATGCCTCCGACTGCCTCATGAACGGCTGGGCACAGGGAGAGCAAGGAACCGCTCTGCCCCATGGCTGAGAGTCTCTGGACCAGCATACCTGGGCCGGATTGAGGAAGAAACTGCTCCAGGGTGGGTGTCGATGATCCGGGCTGTGATGGGCTGGTCGGCTGGGTGGAGTTCTGATGAGAGGGAAGTCCAATGTGGAAAATGGCGGCGCCCATGGAGTGGGTGGGGGTCGTCTGGCTTGTTGTGAGGTTCTGCCGGGGTGGTGGGCCAAGGCTGGAACCCCACCATGCCTCCCGACTGCCTCATGAACGGCTGGGCACAGGGGAGAGCAAGGAACCGCTCTGCCCCCATGGCTGAGAGTCTCTGGACCAGCATACCTGGGCCGGATTGAGGAAGAAACTGCTCCAGGGTGGGTGTCGATGATCCGGGCTGTGATGGGCTGGTCGGCTGGGTGGAGTTCTGATGAGAGGGAAGTCCAATGTGGAAAATGGCGGCGCCCATGGAGTGGGTGGGGGTCGTCTGGCTTGTTGTGAGGTTCTGCCGGGGTGGTGGGCCAAGGCTGGGACCCACCATGCCTCCCGACTGCCTCATGAACGGCTGGGCACAGGGAGAGCAAGGAACCGCTCTGCCCCATGTCTGAGAGTCTCTGGACCCAGCATACCTGGGCCGGATTGAGGAAGAAACTGCTCCAGGGTGGGTGTCGATGATCCGGGCTGTGATGGGCTGGTCGGCTGGGTGGAGTTCTGATGAGAGGGAAGTCCAATGTGGAAAATGGCGGCGCCCATGGAGTGGGTGGGGTCGTCTGGCTTGTTGTGAGGTTCTGCCGGGGTGGTGGGCCAAGGCTGGGACCCACCATGCCTCCCGACTGCCTCATGAACGGCTGGGCACAGGGAGAGCAAGGAACCGCTCTGCCCCATGGCTGAGAGTCTCTGGACCAGCATACCTGGGCCGGATTGAGGAAGAAACTGCTCCAGGGTGGGTGTCGATGATCCGGGCTGTGATGGGCTGGTCGGCTGGGTGGAGTTCTGATGAGAGGGAAGTCCAATGTGGAAAATGGCGGCGCCCATGGAGTGGGTGGGGGTCGTCTGGCTTGTTGTGAGGTTCTGCCGGGTGGTGGGCCAAGGCTGGGACCCACCATGCCTCCCGACTGCCTCATGAACGGCTGGGCACAGGGAGAGCAAGGGAACCGCTCTGCCCCATGGCTGAGAGTCTCTGGACCAGCATACCTGGGCCGGATTGAGGAAGAAACTGCTCCAGGGTCGGTGTCGATGATCCGGGCTGTGATGGGCTGGTCGGCTGGGTGGAGTTCTGATGAGAGGGAAGTCCAATGTGGAAAATGGCGGCGCCCATGGAGTGGGTGGGGGTCGTCTGGCTTGTTGTGAGGTTCTGCCGGGGTGGTGGGCCAAGGCTGGAACCCACCATGCCTCCCGACTGCCTCATGAACGGCTGGGCACAGGGAGAGCAAGGAACCGCTCTGCCCCATGGCTGAGAGTCTCTGGACCAGCATACCTGGGCCGGATTGAGGAAGAAACTGCTCCAGGGTGGGTGTCGATGATCCGGGCTGTGATGGGCTGGTCGGCTGGGTGGAGTTCTGATGAGAGGGAAGTCCAATGTGGAAAATGGCGGCGCCCATGGAGTGGGTGGGGTCGTCTGGCTTGTTGTGAGGTTCTGCCGGGGTGGTGGGCCAAGGCTGGGACCCACCATGCCTCCCGACTGCCTCATGAACGGCTGGGCACAGGGAGAGCAAGGAACCGCTCTGCCCCATGTCTGAGAGTCTCTGGACCAGCATACCTGGGCGGATTGAGGAAGAAACTGCTCCAGGGTGGGTGTCGATGATCCGGGCTGTGATGGGCTGGTCGGCTGGGTGGAGTTCTGATGAGAGGGAAGTCCAATGTGGAAAATGGCGGCGCCCATGGAGTGGGTGGGGGTCGTCTGGCTTGTTGTGAGGTTCTGCGGGGTGGTGGGCCAAGGCTGGGACCCACCATGCCTCCCGACTGCCTCATGAACGGCTGGGCACAGGGAGAGCAAGGAACCGCTCTGCCCCATGGCTGAGAGTCTCTGGACCAGCATACCTGGGCCGGATTGAGGAAGAAACTGCTCCAGGGTGGGTGTCGATGATCCGGGCTGTGATGGGCTGGTCGGCTGGGTGGAGTTCTGATGAGAGGGAAGTCCAATGTGGAAAATGGCGGCGCCCATGGAGTGGGTGGGGGTCGTCTGGCTTGTTGTGAGGTTCTGCCGGGGTGGTGGGCCAAGGCTGGGACCCACCATGCCTCCCGACTGCCTCATGAACGGCTGGGCACAGGGAGAGCAAGGAACCGCTCTGCCCCATGGCTGAGAGTCTCTGGACCAGCATACCTGGGCCGGATTGAGGAAGAAACTGCTCCAGGGTGGGTGTCGATGATCCGGGCTGTGATGGGCTGGTCGGCTGGGTGGAGTTCTGATGAGAGGGAAGTCCAATGTGGAAAATGGCGGCGCCCATGGAGTGGGTGGGGGTCGTCTGGCTTGTTGTGAGGTTCTGCCGCGGTGGTGGGCCAAGGCTGGAACCCACCATGCCTCCCGACTGCCTCATGAACGGCTGGGCACAGGGAGAGCAAGGAACCGCTCTGCCCCATGTCTGAGACACTCTTAGAACTGCATATTAGTTGTAGCATTACCTTCAAGGTTAAACACTTCAGAACACAAATGATAAACTCTAAGAGTAAGAGAGAAATGTTTTAACCAATAATAGCATTATTTGTCAAATAATACAATAATAACAAATAATAGTGTTATTTGCCAAATGTTATTCAACAAATAATAGTTTTTTTTTTTTGCCCCATTTTACCTAATATGGGGAAGTTTGGGGTGGTGTCCATACTGACAAATGGCAAGATAATAATTTTGCCGCCTGTATAATAAGTGGAAATCATCAATATGTTTCCATTCCTCATTCCCCTTCACGGCAAGATTGAAGAGGGAAGGTTATTGTTAGTTATTACTATGTCACAAATGTTACCAGAGTAATCTCAAAGGCACAGAGCAAGAAACTACTTACTCATATGCCTGTGCTCAGTTTGGCGTTGACATTATCTTATCTGAACCTAGCTTGACTTGCTTTGTTTGGAGATGTGCTTTCTATGTTTGTTCCTCCCCTGGGGAGGACAGGTGCTAGGGACCTGAGTTCAAGAGAACAGACCCACTGGAACACTTTAAATATCTGTTTGTGTCCAATGTGCCAGTGACCAAAGTAAATCTACAATCAAGTCTGAGATAAAGGGGCAGATATACTCTTCCCAACATAAGAGCAAAGCAAAACTAGGTACAATCTAAAATTTTATATAATTCTGAAGTAGGACCCACTTTACATGTTGTAGAGGGCCTAAATTGGCCAAATAATTCTATAGTTTCTTTTGTAGACTTAAAACATAGAAGATTTTTGTAAGAAGAGTTTTTGTTCACCTAATTCTGATAAATATTTTTGGTTTTTCTTTGAGGAATACTCTTCACTCTTTCTCTGATCAATTAGAATAAGGCACCCTCTTTTCATGCTGATTGGTACTTGTAGACTTGGTCTATGACTGGAGATGAACCAATGAAACTAACCCAGGAGTGTTGGGATACCTACACAAACAGATAACACACAAAAAACACAAAAATAGCAATAATAATCCTTTCTACATACCATAGCCTGATAAAATCTGATAATGATTCTTAGGATACAATCTCAGAAGGAAGGGAGGGAGGGAAGGGAGGGAGGGAAGGAAGGAAGGAAGGAAGGAAGGGAAGGAAGGAAGGAAGGAAGGAAGGAAGGAAGGAAGGAAGGAAGGAAGGAAGGAAGGAAGGAAGGAAGGAAGGAAGGAAGGAAGGAAGGAAGGAAGGAAGGAAGGAAGGAAGGAAGGAAGGAAGGAAGGAAGGAAGGAAGGAATTGACATAGATAAAAGAAAGCCTTAAAAACTGGATACAATTTGGCAAATGAAGCCTTCCTCCCTCCCTCCCTCCTTCCCTTCTCTCCCTTTTCTTTCCTTTTTCTTTCCTTCCTTTCTTCCCTCCTTTCTTCCCTCCCTCCTTCCCTTCCTTCTTTCTTTCATTCCTTCCTTCCCCCTCTTTCTTTCCTTCCTTTCCCACCATACCCACTTTCAGGTATTCCTCGTTCTATACTAAAGATCACTATCCTGATCGTGCTGGGTAGGGAGAACCACATGAGGTGCCATTGGTTGAATCCAGGTTAATTATATGAAAAGAAAGCACCATACCCACTGTGCTGACTCAGAATCACTGGTTGAGAAAGTTCACCTGACACAGAAACTAGCTCAAAGTCTTACTGTTTCCCCACAGATGAAATCTCATTTTGCTCTTATCCCTAAATCCTAGCCCTTACATATTTTTGGTTTTCCCATAGGAAAGGAATTGGACTGGGGATTTAGTTCATGGGTTTGCATACTACACAATCCAAGTAGATCCTCAGGTACACCTCTCAAACATCACAGGGTATAGTCCTGGAGGTCCCCAGAATACCCAGCTGGCCCTGGAGAATTCTGGCACTGCAGGCCCAAGTTCTGAATCATTGCTCAATTCAAAACTTATTTTTAAAAAAGAGAAATTCATCTCAGGGGACCAGACTATGAAAAAGTTATTGTCCATTCTGGCACCCACTGGTTTGCAAACCATCCTTTTAATTATTATTATTATTGTTGTTGTTGTTGTTGTTGTTGTTGCTATTATTATTATTATTATTGCTTTTGGGTCACACTTGGCGATGCTCAGGGGTTACGCCTGGCTCTGCACATATAAATTACTCCTGGTGGTGCAAGGGGGAGCATATGGGATGCTGGGAATCGAACCCGGGTTGACCGTGTGCAAAGGCAAATGCCCCACCCACTATGCTATTGCTCCGATGCTTCACTGTTCTCTTCCTATATAGAACCTCTTCCTGCGATTCTGTAGGCAAGTTGGATTTTTGGAGACAAACACTACCATCTTCCAGTCTGCTGATTTATTGCCAATAAAGTTTTTTTTCTTGAGCCTTCATTGTCTCCCTACTGTTTGGCCCTTCAGGGCCCATTGAATCAGGTTTTACCCGAACAGAACTTCTGGTCTTTTGGGGGGTGGGTGTACTCTTTGTGATTAAGTGGCTTCCTTTTAACTCTTGAGTTTTTTAACTCAAAACATTACAATCATCTCAAAGACATCAGCACCATCATAGAAACATACGTTGACTTCAAATGCTCTAGTATTCTAAAATGTGACCAGTTGTTTTATTCTTTAATATTTTTTAAAATTTTGGGGTCACACCTGATGATGCAGGAATTACTCCCAGCTCAGTGCTCAAGGGCTGTTCCCTATGGTGTCCAAGGGACCATGTGTACCAGGGATCAAAACTGGATCTCCTTTCAAAGACATCACTCAGGCCATTGAGTAATCTCTGGGGCCCCAAATGTTATCAGTTTAAAGGATGTCAAGGAATTTTTTTAATTCACTAAGCACAAAACAAACAAAAAATATATTTCAAGAAGTAAACTAAATGCTTTTTAATTTACTCCAACCACTCCAGACCCACAGCTGTGCTGCTCGGCCTCACGTGGAGCAGTCCATGAAGTTCCGTAGAGCAGCAATGGCTCAACCAGCCTCTGGCCAAATCCAACATAGCTCCTAGGGTTTGCTCACCTGTGGGAGGGCACACTGGTAGGACTTGGAGCTGGGATTTGGGCTCTCCCTCCCATTCCTCCACCCCCTGCTGGAGGGCATATCTTCAAGCTCCCAGTCACCACACCCAGCAACCAGAAGAGAGACACTCCAGACCCACAGCTATGCTGGTGCATGGCCGCGTGACATTCTTAGCTAATGGAAGTTAGGACCAGGTCCTTCCCAGGATCTTTCACATTTATACACTGTAATGATTATTCTCCGCACGCAGAGCCTGGCAAGCTACTTGTGTCATATTTAATATGCCAAAAACCAGTAACAGTTATAGACCTCATTCCCATGACCTGAAGGATTGGTTTGAGGCTCTACATGTTCCTGAAGCGAGCAGATGCCCTTGGGCTACACTAGCATGTGACAGGACATATGGAGATGTTACTGGTGCCCACTCAAGCAAATCCATGAACAACGAAAAGACAAGTGATACAAGTGAAGTGAAGTGAGTGAAATTAAATACATAGGTGTTTATCATAGGTACTCAAAATATAAATATTGGATGTAGAATAATAAGAAAAGAGAGTTGGTGTAATTTACAAGATAGATAAAAATATTGGGTATTGTTCTCTAATCCACTTTCCTACTTTTCGATTAATAGTGAATTTATTATAGTTTTTTACATGATGCTTTATAGAGTCAGCTAATCAGGGCATTCAAACTCAGTACATCAAGATCCTCCCCAGGATTTCACCATTCTACAAGGAAGTGATCATCAATGTAAAGAGAAGGGTTCGACGGGGAGATACCATTTCACCAAAACTCTTCAGTGCCACCCTCAAAAACATCATGCCACCGACTGGAATGGGTAGGAATGGGAGTGAAAATAGACGGTCGGCAACTACATCACTTCTGCTTCGCTGATGACATCATTCTAATAACACCAAATATCAGCCAAGCAGCACAAATGCTGGCCGACTTCAACCATGAGTGTGGAAAGGTTGGACTTTAGTGTGCAACTAAAGGTTGCAGCTGAATTTCAAGAAGACAATGTTCATTAGAAATGGACTAGTTCCTGATGCTCCATTTTCTCTCAACGGGATGAACATCTCCAAATGCAGCAGTTATGACTACCTAGGTCGAGAACTCAAATGACAAACAACCTTGTACCTGAATTACACAGGAGGAAGAGAGCATTGTGGAATGCCTTCTAGAGCATCGAGGAAGTGGTAAAGAAAACAAAGAACCTCCAGCTCCAGGCACAATTTTTCAACTCACCATTCTTCCTGCACTAACATATGCCTCAGAGACCTGGGCCCTTCAAAAACAGGATGAGAAGGCTATTAGGGTAGCCTAAAGAGGGATCGGAAGAGTCATGCTTGGAGTATCACACTTCACTCAAGTGAGAGGAATCGGAGTTCTGACCTCCCTCAAGGATCAAGAATCAAGGATGTTGCCTCATTTGCCAAGATGATGAAAATCAGATGAGCAGGACACATAATGCAATTTAGGGATGACCACTGGACTAGAGCTGTTACCAACTGGATTCCACGGGATGTCAAAAGAACTCATGGCAGCCCACCTACGAGATGGTCAGATTTCTTCGTCAAAAGCCTGAATGAACAAATTGAGGCTCTTCGTGTTCCTGGAGCTAGCAGAAGCCATTGGGCTACACTTGCACAAGACAGGGCCAAATGGAGACATTACTGGTGCCCGCTCAAGCAAATTGAAGAACAAAGGGAAAATAAGTGATAAGTGATAAGTGACCTAGTCTTAAAAACCTCAGGGCAGACAAACATTTTGGGTGCTTAAAAAAGCATTTAGAAAATGTTGTTCTTTAAGGCCTACAGGCAGAAATTCACACCATTCTTTATAATTTTATTACAGAAATGAATAAATGTCTGTCAGATTAACTTCACTCAATCTCATACATGGCAGGATATGCAAAAACAAATGCAAATACCAGAGCAGTCTTTGCTTCCCTTCACTCTCTTGGTGGGAAATATCCTGGTTTCTGCTACATTTCAAACAGGCTCCCATTAAAAAAACCTCCATTTCTGGATCCAGTCAGCATAATAATCTGGCCCAAGGCATCACCATCACCATCTGTGGGGAGAGGAGGGAAGCAAGGAGGGCAGAGTCAGAGACCCTGCACTCAACTCCGCAACTTTCTAATTCACCCCTCCTGCAGAACCTTGATAGCCCAGAATTCCCCAGAATCCCCAAGTCTAGAGATTATAGAAATCTATTTACTTGATCTCTATTCCAGCATCCAATCTTGTTGCTTAAATACAGGCGATTCAAGTCCATATAAGCACTGCAACTTGCCAGGTGGCTTATGTCAGTAGTATTGCTAAATAATAAACTATCTACAACTCAGGGTGGTTTAAATCAACAATCACAAATAATTTCTTATCCCAGGAGTCAGCAGGTTTAATCTGTTGGGTTCTAGGTAGCTCTGTTCCTTAGACTTCTCATTCTGAAGTGAGCCCAGGGATCTATCTTGGACACAATCTGGTCATAGTATTGGTGGAAGTGAAAGGGAACAGACCATGAGTTCTCCTAAGGCTTGTTCTTAGACTAACACACTCTCACTGTTATCTTGATTTACTTCTTCATTTATTATATATTTGGGGAGTCTAATGCTCAGGGACAATTTAGGGACCATGTGATATCTGGCATCCAATCTGAGGTTCTCACGGCTCCTACCCTTTGATCTACTTCCCCAGTCCCAGACTCACTTTATTGACAGAAATAAGTTTCCTAGTCAAACCAAGAGACAAAAAAAGGAAATGCATTTCTCCACCTTGTGTTTTGAAGGGTCTTCCTTTTGGGAGGGGAGGGGGCACACTGGCTCCTCAGGCTTATTCCTGGATTTGTGCTCAGGAATCTCTCTTAGGGCTCAAGAACCTTATGTGCTGGGTACATAACAAGTTGTTTTTCACTATCTCTGGTTCTTTCCTGGAAGGATCTTCAAAGTCACAAACTTAGCACAAAAAGCATGTAAGAGGAAGAAACAGAGCTATTGACCCAGGGCTGTGACTCCGTGGTAGGACACATGCTTTGCACACCTGATGCCCCTGTCTGCATCTCTAACTCTGCAATAATGAACTAATAAGTTTTCAAACTCATGGAAAAGGGGCCGGAGAAATAGTCCAGAGGGTAGGGCATTAGCCTTGTACACAGCCGACTCTAGTTCAATCCCCGGCTTCCCATATGGTCCCCAAGCACCACCAGGAATAATTCCTGAGTGCAGAGCCAGGAGCAACCCCTGAGCATTGCGGGGTGTCACCAAAAAAGAAAAAAAAAATTTCATGGGAAAATAAAACAAAAAGCACGTAACCCATCAAAAAATGGGTGAAGGGAGCTAAACAGACACTTACCCACAGGAGACAAATAGATAGCCAGCAAGCATATGAAAAAGCATTCATAATCAGTGATATGATTAGGAACTGCAAACTAAAACAGTAAACTATCGATTGCATCAGTGAGAATGGGCTTGACCAAAAAGTCCAAAAGTAATTAATGCTGGTGAGGAAGCGATGAAAAAGGAACCTCTTTTCACTGCTGGTGAATTGTCCTCTGGTTTAACTTCCATGGAAAACAGTATGGTGCTTTCTCAAAAAATTTAAAAATAGAACTAGCATAAGACCTTGTAACTGTCCTCTTGTAATCTACCCCAAAAATAGGAAAATATTAATTTGAAAAGATATATGAACACCTATGTTCACTGCAGCACTATTTATAAAAGTTCAATCTGGAAGCAAATCCAATGTCCAGTAACAGATAAGTGAATGAAGATAGTGGAATATCATTTGGCTTTAAAAGAAGATTAAACCCTGCCTGTTACTACAACTTGAAATAAGATGGGATGAAAGAGGGTTATATAAAAAACAAAATAAGTCAGAGGGAGATAGACAAATGCTGAATGATCTCACTTGTGGTATATCAAGAAACAAAGAGAATGGACAGCACTGAATGAAAATAAAACCTTGTAACTTGACAACAAAACTGAGGTTACCAGAGGTGGGAGGAGAGAATGAGAGGGATGGGACATTAGGGCAGACAGCACTAACATTATTGTATCACTTGTATCACTTGTCTTCCCGTGGTTCATTGATTTGCTTTAGCAGGCACCAGTAACATCTCCATATGTCCTGTCGAAAGCAAGTGTAGCCCAAGGGCATCTGTTTGCTCCAGGAACATGAAGAGCCTCAAACCATTCCATCATGTCATGGGAATGAGGTCTATAATTGTTACTGGTTTTTGGCATATCAAATACAACACAAGCAGTTTGCCAGGCTCTGCCATGTAGGTGGTACACTCTCAGTAGTAGGCTCTCATCTCGAGCTTTACAGATGAACCTCAACAGGGAGAGATCTGATTTTCTCTTAGGTGGAGCTCTGAGGAGGAGGAGGAGGAGAGAGAGAGAGAGAGAGAGAGAGAGAGAGAAGAAGTAGTAATAGCAACCTGACAACCCTTTAATCCCTTTAATGGTAATCCATAGTCTGGACGGAAACGAAAAGAGAAAGAGAGAGAAAGGGAAAGAAATAAAGAACCTGCCATGGAGGTGGGCTGGGGGGAAGGGAGAGGGAACCGGGTAGTTGGTGGTGGGAGATGGGCACTGGTGGAGGGATGGGTGCTGGAACACTGTATGACCAAAACCCAAATATGAACTTTTTAATTGTATATCTTTGTAATTGTATATCTCACAGTGGTATAATAAAAATACTTTTAAAAAAAAAAGAAGTAGTAGTAGCAGCAGCAGGAACTGCTGTGGAGTCCAGATGTTGAGAATGACTTACCTCACGGTGGGGGGTTCCTCTGGCTTCTTGCTAGGCTCACTGGGATGACGGACCACAGCTAGAGCCTCCCCTAGAACTGTATACAATGTATAAATGTGAACATCCTGGGAAGGACCTAGTCCTAACTTCCAGTATTATCTAAGACTGTCAAGCAGCCACACTGATGAAGTTGTGGATCTGGAGTGTCTCTCTTCGGGGTTGCTGACTGTGGTGGTTGGGAGCTCGCAGTCACGCCTTCCAACACAGAGGTGGAGGCATGGGAGGAGGAGCCCAAATTCCTGCTCCAAGTCCGGCCAGCATGGCCTTCCCGCACAAGCGAGTGAAACCTTGGAGCTCTGTTGGACTCGGCCTGGGCTTGCCCGAGCCATTTACCGCCCTCTGGAGCTCCATGGGCTGCTTCTACATGGGGCTGAGTGGAGCAGCTGTGGTTCTGGAGTGGTTGGATCTGGAGTGGTTGGGTCTGGAATATGTCTCTTCTGGTGTTGCCGGTGCAGCTGTGGGCCTGGAGTATAATATAACACTATTGTAAACAATTTTAATCAAAAAATGAATAAATAAATGTAAAGAGAGAAATGGAGTTACAAATTTAATCTACCCCCTCTTTTTAAAATATTTCTTCACACATTTGTTCCTCAATTTGATCACAATAAACATTTACCGGAGACACAGGAAATTCAAAAGTATGAGAATAAAGAGACATTCAGTCCACATGGAAGTTACATTTTTGTGCAAAGGACAACCACAAATGAACACATAAATAATATAATAGGGCATTGCTGTGTACTGTGAAAGAGATCGAGAACCCTCTGATAGTATATAATGGGCAGTAAGAGGGAGAGAAAGTCTATTTAGAAAGAATTCAAGGGAACCCAGAGCCTACCCTATTCATTATCTGCTCTTCTTATCCATGTGGTCAAGTTATGAAGCTCACATGCCTGCTGTACATCACTCAAGTTGATGCAGTTCCCAGAGATATTAGTTCAAGAAAACTACAAATAAGAAAAGCCATCCCGGGTACCTGATGCCTTACATTTTACAACATGCTTTTGAAACTATGTCATCCTTTGAGTTGGGCGGCACTCATTGCCAATAGGCTAGGTAGAAATTGGAAGTAAAAATGGGTAATAGAAAACATCTGATGCATTTAAAAAATGGTCATCCCAGCAGGACTGAAATTTACTCTCAAAAGAAAAAGAGAAAACACTGAGAATGAAGGGATAAAAGATAAAGGGATTTTTGTTTGTTTTGAGTTTAGTTTTATTTTTTTTTAAGTGGAGTTGCTGGGGCAGTCTCTGGTAATCCACAGGTCTATTCCCGACTTTTTGTGCAGGGGTGATTCTTGGCAGTTGCTCATGGGATCTTAAATAGTGCCAGGAATTGAACCAGCACTTTATGAGGCAATCACCTTAACCCCTGCACTATCTCAGGGGGCCCAGATAGAGAATATTTCAGTTTGCTAAGAGGTCTGAATACTAATGACCCAAACACATGGCTGTTGACAGCTGCCTCTTCACACCTAAAGCACTGTGGTGAAGAAATGAGAGGTGGTGAAGCATCACTGGCTTTAAAGTGAGGTCTGTAATAGCAAACGTTGTTTTTCTTCAAAATCTAATATATTAATACAATTCTATTGCAAGGTATGTGCAAAGCAAATATAACCAAGAGATATAATAATGCTAAAATTCTTAGGTAGGATATCACATGGAAAAAGCAATAATGTACAGGTAAACTATTTTATGATTAAGAAGCAGAGTTTCAGGGGTGAAAAGATGAACTCAGAGCCTGTGACATGGCCTCATTCCTTTTTTCTCAGGCTGGGGATCTTCAATTTCTATCCCACTAGAACTTTGAACTGATGAATCAGTAAAGCTCATATTTGGGGTTAAGTATCCATTTGTTTTAAAATCAATAGGGCTTTGTTTTGTTTTTGTTTCCTATGAGATTCTGTAGGTCTTTATTATTGCATTTTTAATGTATTCAGATTATAGTTCCATTTTCTTTTTGCCCCCTAAGACAAGTAAGCAGAATACAAGTGCTATTGACTTTTTTACTAAGATAAATTCTGAATTTATTGACCTGAGAAATAAGTATTAATAGAGGTTAAATTGGGGTCAATTTTTACTCCAAGAGATGATAAATCTTCATATTTTTCTATGGTTGGCTGGTCAATGATTCCAGGCACTGACCATGCATTTGTTGTCATCAGGTTCTCAGAAGATAATGCCAGCATGCAAGACAGTAGTTAGAAGAGCAAATGTTCTCATCTCATGAGGTGTTCAAGAAGCACATGTGTTACATGAATTGAGCTGTTTTTGAGAAGGCTTTGACCACTGCCCAGGTCAAATCATAGTCTTAGAGAAGAATCAGGTTCTTCAGTATTTCTATCATCATTTTTAGGGCCTTCTTTTCTAAAAAAAAAAAAAAAACGATTTGGAGACAAACGCTAGACTAGAGCCATTACCGACTGGATCCCACGGGATGTCAAAAGATCACGTGGCCGCCCACCTACAAGATGGTCAGACTTCCTTGTCAAGACCCTGAAGGAACGATTTGAGGCTCTTCATATTCCTGAATCAACCAGATGCCATTGGGCTACATTGGCACGTGATAGGGTCCAATGGAAATGTTACTTGGCGCCCGCTCGAGCAAATTGATGAATAACGGGATTCAAGTGATCAAGTGAAGTGATCTTTTCTAAAATACACACACACTCCTAGGTTATTCACCATATTAAGACAAATATATGAAACATATGTGACTGAGCCCAGGATTTGAGGAAAGAGTTTCAGCTTGCTCATTCAGTAAAAAGACAAGATTCTCTCTATTTATGTTTTTAAACAGAAATAGAGAGAACTCTATTTCTGATTTAAAACTCTATTTCTGTTTAAAACTCTATTTCTGTTTTTCTGTTTTTAAAGTATGGTTATGGACAATTCACCCAACAAACATGGGAAACATGCACTGGTGTTTGCTGCCAGCTCATGCTCAAATCTGCCAAGCATAAACATATTCATTCATAACCACTCCACAAGATATGTACACTTGCTGTTTTGCATTATACACATCAGATGATAAAAATGATGCCCAACGAAGTTAAGTAACATCTCCAGGATGACAGAATCAAGATTTAAGTCCTGGCAGTTGAGTGGGACTCTGTACTTGCCCAACTGCTTCCTACAACTGATGGGAATTAATAAAAATCCTACAGTTAATAAGAGTTATCAGTGGAGCATAGAAATTTAGGTAGCTTTTCCGTTTACTTTGTCCATCTTTCCTTATTTCCACAATTTTGTTTGCAAAATTACGCAAGTTGTTAGGAAATCTGAAAATAGTTATAAATGACTAAAGTAAATTTACAATTTAAATTTAAATTCAGAGATTAAACCCAAAAGACTGAGATGAGCTACAGATGTTCCAGAAACTGTAAGCACTTCATTTGGAAGGACTCCAAAGCTAAAGCAAAAATAGTGCTGGAAATTATCAATTAGTAACTTCTCTATATAAGTTCAGAATATATTCAGCTGCAAGTAATAGAAAGCCTCCCAATAGTAGCTTGCCTGCCTGCCTGCCTGCCTGCCTGTCTGTCTGTCTGTCTCTCTATCTATCTCTCTGTCCCTCTGTCCCTCTGTCTCTCTATCTGTCTGTCTGTCTGTCTGTCTGTCTGTCTGTCAATCTATCTATCTATCTATCTATCTATCTATCTATCTATCTATCTATCTATCTATCTATCTATCTATCTATCTATCTATCTATCTATCTATCTATCTATCTATCTATCTATCTATCTATCTATCTATCTATCTATCTATCTATCTATCTATCTATCTATCCATCTATTGGTCTATCTGTCTGCCTGTCTGCTTGTCTGCCTATCTGTCTATCCAGCCATCAGCTCTCTATCAATTTGTTGTTCTATTATAAGAGTCCATGGGTGACAGCATTAGTTTCACGATCACGATCACGATCTTCCCGTTGATCATTTATTTCCTAGAGCGGGCACCAGTAATATCTCCATATGTCCTGTCTCATGCCGAGTAGCCAGGGGCATCGGCTTGCTAGCAGGAACATAAAGAGCCTCAAACCATTATATTAGGTCATGGGAATGACCTAATATAATTGTTACTGGAATTTGGCATATCATATACAACACGAGAAGCTTGCCAGGCTTGTCGAGCGAGAGGTAAACTCTTTTAAACACCTCCAAATAAAGCATTTATTGATAAACCGCTCGTGATGGGCTGGTCTGCTGGGTGGAGTTCTGACGAGAGGGAAGTACAGAAGTGGAAAATGGCGGCGCCCCGTGGAGTGAGGAGGAGGGGGTGGTCTGGCTTGTTGTGAGGCTCTGCCGAGGGTGGTGGGCCAGGGCTAGAACCCGCCATGCCTCCCGACTGCCTCATGAACGGCTGTGCACAGGGAGAGCAAGGAACAGCTCTGCCCCATGTGTGAGAGTCTCTGGACCAGCATACCTGGGCCGGATTGAGGAAAAAAAAAAGCATTAGTTTAGAGGTGAAATAATATTGTCAACACTGATCCCAGGAAACCACCTCTTCCTTCACATGATCACTTGAATCCCGTTATTCATCGATTTGCTCCAGCGGGCACCAGTAACATTTCCATTGGACCCTATCACGTGCCAATGTAGCCCAATGGCATCTGGTTGATTCAGAAATATGAAGAGCCTCAAATCGTTCCTTCAGGGTCTTGACAAGGAAGTCTGACCATCTTGTAGGTGGGCGGCCACGTGATCTTTTGACATCCTGTGGGATCCAGTCGGTAATGGCTCTAGTCCAGCGGTTGTCTCCAAATTGCATTACATGTCCAGCCCATCTGATTTTCGATGCCTTGGCAAACGAGACAGCGTCTCTTATTCTGGAATAGCGACGGAGGTCAGAACTCCGGATTCCTTCTCTCACCTGAGTGAGGCGTGATATTCCAAGCATAGCTCTTTCGATTCCTCTCTGGGAGACCCGAATAGCATTCTCATCCTGCTTTTGTAGGGCCCAGGTCTCTGGAGGCGTATGTTAATGCAGGGAGAATGGTGGAGTCAAAGAGATGTGCTCTGAGCCTGAGGTTCTTTGTCCTTTTAGCTATTTCTTCGATGCCTTTGAAGGCCTTCCATGCTGCTCTCTTCCCTCCTGCGCAGCTCAGGTTTTAGGTCGTTCATCATGTTGATTTCTCGACCTAGGTACAAATAACTGCTGCATTCAGAGATGTTTGTTCCATTGAGAGTGAATGGGGCCTCTGGAACTAGTTCATTTTTCATAAACATGGTTTTCTTTAGATTCAGCTGTAGACCTATCTTTCCACATTCTCTGTCAAAGTCAGCCAGCATTTGTGCTTCTCGGCTAATGTTTGGTGTTATTAGAACGATGTCATCAGTGAAGCGGGAGGTGGCGTGAGTTGCCGACCATCTATCTTCACTCCCATTCCTTCCCATTCTAATTGTCGCATGATGTTCTCGAGGGTGGCACTGAAGAGTTTTGGTGAAATGGTATCACCCTGTTGAACCCCTCTTTTGACATTAATGATCACTTCTTTGTAGAATGGTGAGATCCTGGTGGTGAATCCGTAATACAGCTCACGAAGGATCTTGATGTATTGGGTTTGAACACCCTGATTGGCTAGGGCTTCGATGACTGCTTCAGTCTCCACAGAATCAAAGGCTTTATTAAATCAATGAACGTGAGACAGAGCAGCATCTTGTACTCCCTACAAACCTCAATGAGCTTGGTTACTGTGTGGATATGGTCGATTGTGCTGAATCCTTTCCGGAAGCCTGCTTGCTCACATGGTTGTCCTTCATCTAGTGTTCTGCTAATCCTGTTCAGAATGACTCGTGTAAACAGCTTGTAGATGACGGACAACAGGCAGATGGGGCGATAGTTGCCAATATCGTGAATGTCTCCCTTCCTGAACAGTAGAACTGTCCTGCTGGTTTTCCATTGGGAGGGCACCTTGCATTCGGACAGGTAGCATGTGAAGAGCCGAGCTAGTGTATTGATGAGTACCGACGACAGATTCTTCAGGTGTTTGGGTCTGACTTTGTCTGGGCCTGGTGCTCTTCCCTTCTTTACCGACGAGATGGCATGTCGGATTTCAGAAGGGAGAACGTTGGGAATGATATATCCATCCTGTGGAATTTGGTTTGTGGGCAGGTGGATATGGCTATCAAAGAGATTTGAGTAGAAGTCATGGATAATCTTCTCCATTGCCTTTCTGGAAGATGTGATAGATCCATCAGGCGTCAGAGGGCAGTCATCTTGGTCTTATAGTTGGCGAAGGACAGGTGGGCGGTGCAAATGCTTTTCCCGGCTTCTGCTGCATCTTCCAGTATTTCTGCTCTTCTGTCTTTGAGGTCTTCTTTTATCTCTTCTCTGCACCGTTTAGCAAGCTTGGACGTTAGCATTTGGTCTCCTGAGGCTCGTGCCTTGCCACGTTGGCGAATGAGCTCAAGAGTTTCTGAAGACAAGCGTCCCTTTTGTGTCTTTCTCTCTCTCGGCATTCTTCGCACAATCATGGAGGTGCTGAACCAGTCGGTTGTATTCTTCATCGATGTCGCCAATGATGGTATCTTCCCATGTTGCTGCAATGGTGCCAAAGAGTTCCCAGTTGGTGGTCGTTCTGGGAGTTCTCTTCTTAAACTTTGCAGCCCTTTCTCCCTGTTGTGGGAAGTAGAATTTTGCACAAAGGAAACAGTGGTCCGATCCTGTTTGGAATTTGGGGACTACAGCAACATCGGGTCAGACAAAACCATCGATTGAAGATGATGTGGTCAATTTCATTGTGGAACTGTCCACCAGGAGATTCCCATGTCCAACGTTTCGCTTCAGCCTTCTGGAACTGTGGAGTTCCCATGAATGGTCTTGGTGGACATGATGAACTCAGATAGTCTCTCACCCTGTTCGTTCCATTCTAGGCCATGGGTCCCGATGTGGAGTTCTTCAGCCGATCTTCTTGGTCCTATCTTGGCATTAAAATCACCGACTATGATCTTGTAGAAGGTGTGAGCTTTTTTTATAGAACTCCTCCAGTTCCATGTAGAATTTCTCAATTTCATCTTCTTTGTATGTGGATGTTGGTGCATAGACAATGAAGATAGAAATTGCTGGCAGTGGGCCACATCTCTTCAAGTGTAATCATCCTATTCGGTTTGTTAGGCATTCAAATGAATCAATGTTGACGGCCATGTTCGTGTTGACAAGGACACCAACGCCACCAACGCCTCTTTCATCGCATGTTCCAAGGAACAATTCTTCTCAGGTGTCAAATACAGCATGATGCAACTGATGCCTCCTCGTCTCAGTCAGACCAATGATGTCATACTTGATCATTTGCGCTTGCACCATCAGATCCTCAATATATGCTTCTGATGCCAGCGTGCGCGCATTGAAAGTACAGACAGTCATTTTAGTCCTTCTTCATTTTGGCAACCTAGGATGGCCATGAAATTTTATCAGGCACTGCTTGTTCTCCTTTCTTACTGCTGCCATATTAAGGGCTCTTTTGGGGTCAGGAAAATAAACATTTCTGTTACTGGATTTGGCATATCGGACACGCATTGGACAGCTTGCCAGGCTCTGCCATGCGGGCGCTATATTCTCATTATTTTGTGGGGCTCTCTCAGAGGGGGTGGGTAGAATATTTCCGGTAATTTGGTTGTAAATCACGCTGCTACACAGCGCTTGAGCAACGGGAAAGCTGGTTTCTGCTCTGCTGGGTGTATCTGTGTCTTAGGCTCAAGCATTCCTGGGCTTGAAATACTCTCCTCTGAAGGGCGGATCTCTGCAGGGTGGGTCCTTGTAGGCTGGGTTTCTGACAAGCTGGGCTGGAGACTGGATTAATCTGCTTGGTGGAGATCTTACCAGCTGTGGAGTGTGGATTGTGAATATCGCTGCCAGCAAGGTGTGGGGGTTTCTCTGGGCTCCTCTGAAGCTCCATCAGGATGGTGGACTCGGGTCAGAAGTTGCTCTCATGGTCCATGGAATGCAGGGGGTTCAACAGGGAAACAGATCTCCAAGGCCGTTGAGGAATGGATAAAAACTCAGGAGTCCGGTGCAGTTCCAAAAAAGGCTTTTTAACAGAACAAAAGCTCTACCACTGCAATCCAATATAATGAAAGAATTCTAGCTCTGGTCAGAACCATACAAGAGAGCCTAAGTCACCCACCAAAAAGTCTCCCACCTCTTCCTATCTTTAATTAATTAAAGATTAATACTGGAAGCTTAATCTTTAGATTATCATTTCTGAGTTTTTGTTCTCATGGTCCCATGCATCCAAGTTGGCTTATCTGAATATCAGTTGCCATCAAAAAGTGTAAATACATAGTATTGCGAGTTTTTCCCCAGTCTTTGCCAATCTAGTCAACATGTGATGATGTCTCATTATAGCTTCAGTTTGTAGCATATTAATATCCAATATAACTATTTTTTTTAATTTTTTATGTGCTCAGTTGTGAATGCTTGTTCAGATCTTTTGCTTATTTTATATTTTACAGGCTTATCTTTTTCTTTTTTAGACATGTAAATGCTATTTATTTATTCCGGGTACATATCTTCTGTTGAACATGTTTCCCTACCCACTAACACACTACACAAATAAAAGATACGGAGAAATTTTTTATATATTTAAATGTAGGTTATTGGATGACTTAATCCAAACATATTGCCTCATTTTACTTAAGATAGAGCAAAAAGTTTACATATTGAATATATTAACTTTAAAAAAATTAGCACATGTGTTAAATTATATAGGAACAATTTCATTTCCTTTTCTGGTGCAATATATTTAAAAGGAATTAAACTAACGTAAGATGTTTTTGCTTTATTTGTCTCTTTTACCATAAAAAGTCATGTGGGATTTGTCCCAGTCTCATATTTGGAACGATGCCTGACTCCGAGGATAACTCCCTCAGTGGGGAGGGAGATGATATTCTACCAACTGGAACTTCCATTATGTTAGTGCTGACACTCTAGATTACAATCAGAGACAATTCAAATAAGAGTTTGAAATTTCTTCTTCCATTTCTAATAATTTGAGGCTTTGAAGTGCAGTGTTGTTGAACAGAAGATCTATGCATGGCTGTTTTAACACTTGACCATGTATGGTAAATATCAGTGGGGGAGATGTCCACACAACAGTAAAAGTTGGTTCTCTCTGTTTCAGGCCATTCATTTAAGACATAGGCACATTGGCATATTGTTTTGCACACTCTGTGTTCTTGGCTCTTGTCACAAGTCCACGGACTGCAACTGCAGTGCAAAAAAGAAAAAAAAAAAAGTTAAGCGCCATACAAAATAAACTTTACTTTATAAAGTTTTATAAAGATAGCTAAATCAGCTTTATTTTTCTATCACACTCACCTGCACTACAGTATACTTACACCAAGAATGAGAAATTAAAAAGAACACGCATCTTAAAGAATCTTAGTTTAAATGGGGTTGAAGTGGTTTGCTTAATTATATACAGAAGAGAATCTTAGGTTTATTTTTCTTTAATTATTTAGAGTTTTGACCCACATCTGGTGGTATTCAGGGGCTTACCCTGTCTCTGCACTCAGAGATCACTCCTGGGGTGCCAGGAATTGAACATGGGTGCTGGGGATTAAACATGGGTCAGCAGCGTGCAAGGCAAACACCCTACTCCTAACCCAGCCCCAAAGTTCACTTTTTAAATTGCCCTCTAAATCATGAAAGGAAATTCTCAGTATGATTCATGTAAGTCTTAATATGTTTTATAACTTTTCCCTTTTCATTTTGCAGATCGATTATATTGCATATGAGAATTCTCTGTTTACCAAAGTATTAACTTATGACTATTTACTAGACATCTGACTTAAGCTCTGAATTGTGCTGGACAGAGTAAATGACATAGAAAACCGTATACTTAAGAAAAGGGATGGGATTAGCATTCTTCGAACAGCTGGAGAACCATGTGGTGAGCTTTTGTGTTACAGACTCCAAGTGTGAAAGGAATTTAACAAAAGAGAAAATCCCAATGTGATCAAGCAACTGAGAAGAGGAGGGACTAAATCTGGGTCTTAAAACCCAAGATAAATTGGAATAAAAAGACTGAAAAACAGCAGCTTGAACAAAGAGCCCAGAATTTAATATATTAAAGAAAATAGTAACTTACTCTCCACATAAATGTCTTTAGAACAATAAGTTATAAATGATCCAAAACAGAAATTAAGAAAAAACAATCCCATTTGCAACCCCTAAAAAAAGAATGAAATACATAAGTATAATCATAAGATTAATGAATACATGATATAATCATAAGATGAAAAATATATTTATAAAACAAGACTTATTAAATTAACACAGACACAAATTCTAAGACATTTTGTGTAAATAAATAATTTTTCATATTTTAGATGACCATTCTTAAAGCAATATTCAGATTCTATGCAATCCCTTATTGATAATTTTATCAATAATATGTTTACAAAATTATGGGAAAAAAGAATCCTTAAAATAACATCGGCAGTAAAAGACCCCGAATAATCAGAGTGGATTTGAAAATAAAACTGGAGAATTCCCCTTGAATAATCTCTTCAGTAAATGTTATTAGATAAAACAGATAATTCATATGAGAAAGAATTAAACTGAACCCTTATCAACCATACAAATAAAAAATCAAGATGATTAAAGACTTAAGTAAAATTCTGAAACCATAAAATTATTAGAAAACATGGGGGGTAAAACTTCTTGACATTGGTGTCGGCAGTAATTTCATGGCTATGACCCCATACGGCGGTGGTAGCAAAAATAAAAATAGTTAAACAGAGGGGCCTGAGCAATAGGACAGCAGGTAGGGTAATTGTTTGCCATGCTACTGACCTGGATTTGATCCCAGTATTCCATTGTCCACCCCCCAAGTGCCACCAGGACTAATTTTGAGAGCAGTGCCAGTAGTAACCCCCAGCATGGCTGGATATGACTCAATAAAAAGTCAATATGTAGCTTACAGTTTACATATATATATATATATATATATGTGTGTGTGTGTGTGTGTGTGTGTGTGTGTGTGCATAATATATATATATATAACTAAAGAAGTTTTACCCAGCAAAGGAAACAACCAAAAAATTAAATTTTAAAAGTACCTCATATTGGGTGAAAATACCTGCCTAACTACATATCTGATGAGGGAAATATAAAAATAAACTCCTGCAAACTTAATTTATCCCCAATACCTTAATTTAAAGTGGGCAAATGGTCTAAATAAACACAGCTCCAAAGAAGACATCCAAATGGCCAACATGATAAATTGCTTAACATCATTAATCAGGCAATTCAAATCAAAAGGAGATAAGATCCCACATATTTTAGGATTACTTTTTATCTAAATAAACACATATGTCAGTTTAGATGTAGGTAAATAGAAATTCTAATGTTTTGTACTAATATGAATTATTGCAGTCACTGTTGAAATAGTCTATAGCTTACTTTAAAAACTAAATTTATAAATTCCATATGATGCAGTGATTTTATTCTGGGTACTCATTCGAAAGAAACTGAAATCATAATTACAAAACTCTTCCCCTGTTTATTGTAGCATTGTTTTGCAATAGCCAAGATACAGAATGAATGTCCACTGTGGATAAATGTTGATACACAAATGAATAAATAAAATTAGTCTACACTCTACAATGGAATGTTGTTGTTATTAGTATTAGTATTAACTTTTAAGCCACATCCAGTAATGTTCAGGGCTTACTCATGGCTCTCTGCTCAGGAATCACTCCCTGGCAGGGCTCAGTACCAAGTGGAGCAAACCCAGGTCAGTTGGGAATGAGACTAGAGCTCTACCCACTGTACTTTACTACCCTCTCAAGGACATAGCAAATAATTACTAAGCCTTGGAACAACAGGAAATCCTGCCAGTTCTGATAATGGATAAACCTAAACAACATTATGCTAAAAACAGTAAGTCAGATATAGAAGGCAAATATTCTATAACATTTAGATACTGAATCTGAAAGTCAACCCACAGAAACATTGCCAATGTTATCGAGTTGAATAGTAGTTGCCAGAGAGAAATATTAGTCTTCTCTGTGTACAAATGTTCAGTTGTACAAGATGGTGTCCTAGAACTCTATTATAAAGCCGTAAGTACTTATAGAACAATACTAATTGTATACTTAAAATGTGTACAAAAAAGCAGATCTTATGTTAAGTGTTCTAATAACAGAAATAACATAATAAATAAAA